>OX344749.2:48097681-48244765 GCA_947034885.2 Thuidium tamariscinum | reverse complement strand
ACTTGGTTGATCCGAGTCCGTGCCTTTCAGTCCGTTGATGGTGGTGTGGCGAGGTTTCCTTCTTCGTGTGTAGATCCCCTGGGTCTTTGTGGATAGTCCCGTTCTTGTGCCATATTCTTGCTATTTTGATCTCACGTGTGGAGGTTTCAGAACGTGAGGGTCACCCAGTGTTGTGTTGTGCTCTTTGGCATGGTTTGATTCCACGGCGCTTCCTCCGAAGTTTCTTGTCGAGTGTTGGGCTGATCATATCTTGTTTGTGTGATTTGTTCGAGCGCTGCAGACTATCAGCTATTCAGCCGAACGTGTTGTTGGCACGGGATCATTTGGGATTGTTTTCCAGGTAATTCCCAGCTTGAGTGAGTGACTTCAATATGACATTGGAATGAATTTGAGTCGCAGCACCATTTTTTCCGTTGGGTGTCTGTGTTTGGAATTGGAGGTGCGCGAGTTCCGTAAGTTTGCACTCGAGATTAGGTTCGTGGCACGTGGGTGGAGCCGCATTTTGCGTCGTGTACGTGAGACGTGGGTGTCATCTGTCCTTGTCCCGTTCGTTGTGTTCGATTCGTTTGAGTTTTTAACCGCACTCGTCCCGGTTGTCGGCAGGCCAAATGCATCGAGACCGGGGAGACTGTGGCCATTAAGAAGGTTCTGCAAGATAAACGTTACAAGAACCGCGAGCTGCAAATCATGCGCCTGTTGGACCACCCGAACATCGTTGCTCTGAAGCACTGCTTCTTCTCCACCACCGACAAGGATGAGCTTTATCTGAACTTGGTTCTGGAGTACGTGCCCGAGACTGTGTATCGTATTGCGAAGCACTACAATCGCATGAATCAGCGAATGCCGCTTGTGTACGTGAAGCTGTACACTTATCAGATCTGCCGCTCCCTCGCTTACATTCACAGCGGCATCGGTGTGTGTCACCGAGACATCAAGCCGCAGAACCTGCTGGTATGCGCGTGTTCCGTCTCTTGTCTCGCTGGTTTGTTCGTTTGCAGTACGTGATTGGCATTTTCGTGGTGTTTCCGCCTTGGCATTGCGATGTGACTTGAGTTTGTTTTGTTTTCCAGGTGAACCCTCACACCCATCAGCTGAAACTGTGCGACTTTGGAAGTGCCAAAGTTCTGGTGAGTACATGATTCTCTCGATATTTTTCCATGGTTCTGCACATGACCAGGTGGAAGACAGTACATGTTTTTAGCGCTCTTGGTATTTGATTGTAGGTTTGGTTTTCTTTTTCCGCTCTTGAGAGTTGTAGGGCATGTCGATCCCAGTCCCGCCCGTCGAGCAGTTAGGGTGCCTGTGCCTGCGTCGTGGTTTTCCTGAGATGGACCTGTTGTGCAGGTGAAAGGGGAGCCTAATATATCCTACATTTGTTCGCGGTATTACCGTGCTCCTGAGCTAATTTTCGGAGCCACCGAGTACACCACCGCTATTGATATATGGTCGATGGGTTGTGTCATGGCCGAGCTTCTCCTTGGACAGGTTCACATGGAACCCTCTTTTTGCTGTTTGAGACGTTTCCTTTTTCTGGACGGAGAGTTAGTTGCCCTGGACTCCGCTTCGACGCGTCTCTAGCAGCTTCGTGGGCATGCGTTTTGTTTGTTTACGGGGCGTTTGCTGTTGTTGCAGCCTTTGTTTCCTGGAGAAAGCGGAGTGGACCAGCTGGTGGAAATTATTAAGGTAGGATTCGCATTCTGCAGCCTCTTTTGAGCGTTTTATTGGCCGTGTGGTGGTGACTGGATCCGTGTCTTGATTTCAGTAGGCCGGTGTTGTTGCTTTTGTTTCTAGTCGTGTTGTTGACCCGTGCAAGGGTGGGAGCCTGAGACTCACGGAGTGCTTTGTTGTTTGATAGGTGCTGGGGACCCCCACTCGTGAGGAGATCAAGTGTATGAACCCCAATTACACGGAATTCAAGTTTCCTCAAATCAAGGCTCATCCCTGGCATAAGGTGCGTCTCCTCCTTGTATGGTCTGCCACTGGGGTTCCTGTTCCTGTGCGGTAGGTGGTGTCTGGTATCCAACTCCGGTGCCGGTGGTGTGCGTCATTTTGATAATTTGTTTCCTTTTCGCTGGCAGTTCCATTTTCTCCACTTGGATGTCTGGATTCTTTTTCTTGGTTACGTGGTTGACGTTTCGCCTTTTTGATGTTGCGATTGTAGGTTTTCCACAAACGCATGCCACCTGAAGCAGTCGACCTGGTTTCCAGGCTCCTTCAGTATTCCCCCAATCTTCGCTGCAACGCAGTAAGTGTCGCCATCTATGTCCGTCTGTTTGGTGTGGGCCGTTCTTTGGACGCACGTGTGCGGTTGTGCCGTAGATGTCGTCTGGGGCTTGGTAGTGTTCCATTGGCACGTCAATGTTTTGAATTTGGTGTTTATTCAGTTGGTTTTTTTGTCGTCTTGCTGACTTTGTCGTGCGTGGACTGAAACGTTGATGCAGTTGGAAGCTTGCGTGCATCCATTCTTTGATGAGCTACGAGACCCCAACTGCCGCCTGCCCAATGGCCGGCCTCTTCCCCCTCTGTTCAACTTCAAACCTCAAGGTGAACGATCTTGGTCTTTTGTCGTGCCGTCGCCATCCTTCTCAACTAGAGAGCTGTCTGTTTTGTCGTCCCCCTCGTGCACGTTGTGTTCGTTGTCCGTTCTGCGGGGTTTTCAGTTTCCGATTTCGTTGTTCGAATTTGCGATTTTGACACGGTCGTGTATGTCTTTTCGGCTGTCGCGCAGAGTTGAAAGGTGCGACCCCCGATATCCTGCAGCGTTTGATCCCCGAGCATGCCAGGAAGCAGAACCCGATGCTTGCGCTGTGAGTGATGCCCGGAGTGGCGCTGGAAAACTCTCCTTTTTCAAAAGTGTCCCCTCCTGTGAGGACTGGTCAGCAGCTTTGTTGGAGGGCCCATTCTGGGCTCTCCTTTCTGTCTACTTCGATCGCGTTCCGTCAGCCCGCCTGAATCGGACCCCTGCTTTTGCTCTTTTTATCCAAGGGGAACTGACTTAGAAGATGTTTAGCATGTTCCAGTTGTCAGGAAAGGTTGTCCTCTGCTATTAAAGGCCTGCTGTTATGAGGCTGGTGAACCTTAGCACTGTTAAGATGCGGGAGTTTGCAATGCTTCCCGGTGTGGGTTCTCGATGTACCTATGGGAGGGCTCTCTGTGCATGTATATTTATGAGAAACGTGCATCTACGCGTATCCTCACGAGTCTGAGCGTGCACTGAGTGGCGGGCCCATGCGAAAGGGCAGCGAGTCGAGATGTTACCTAGTGAGGCTGTTCCATATAGGGGCCTTCTGGGTGCTGGAAACTTGGTAGGAAATGTAACGAAATCCAACGTGGGCCTGAATCACAATGTAATCTTCTTAGGAAATTGAAGTGTGTTTATCCAATTTTCCCAATCATTTGTACAGTAGGTCGCTGGTCAAAGAGCTTCTCCCCTTTTTTTGCACTGGTGTTCCGGTCTATTCGAGTAGGGTCTCCTGCTCGGCTACAGTCGTGGTCGCTCGCGTTGCACTCGTCCGGTCCAGTCTCGAGGGGCAGAGACCGTTTCGGCCACTTCGAGCTTATTTTGAGGGAGCTAGCCAGCATTGTGATTGGTCAAAAGCTCGGCAGTTGTCTTCCGTGGCTTTTCACTTGTGTCCGGACGAGTTTGGAGAATGGTTTCTGGGCATCGGGTGTGATTGGGTGGGCTTGGAGCACATCCATAGTTCTGGGGTATCCGCACCTAAATAAGCATAATTCAGAGTGGTTCCTTTTCTTATTTTGATAGAGGTCGTGTTGGAAGTTGAAAGGGGGTTCTAGATTCTCTTTGAACGCTGTATTGGTTGAACATTGTATGAGTGATTTATGAAGTGTTTATTCTAAAATTGACCTTAGACCCTCATGGGTAGTGGGAGCACGTTTTAGGCAAGAAATTGTAGGAGTTGACTTTAACCCTTGAAAGGATGGATAGGTCATTGTGTTGAAAAGTTGTCTATCAACAGTGGCATCATCACCATCAACCATGAGAGAAGATGCCATGTAGAGATAGCCAAGTTTGCATTGCATGCTTGTCCTCTTTAAAATTGCATGAAGGGTAGCAGGGTCTTTACATTGTGTTTTTGAACCTAAAATCGCCATGTTGCCAAATTGAGCAAGTTGGTCCTTTAGGGGTTTACTAATTCTTTCATGTTATATATGATTTCTAATGATTTTGGACAAATTGAGATACCCGCAAACTCCAAGCATTCAAACAATTAGTTCCAATCTTATACCATCACCAATTCCAATGCCTTTTTCAAACACAATTTGACAACACACATATTTAGAGCTCAACTCCATCTTCTAAGCAATTTACTTCATACATCTGACACTTCAATTTGCACCCTTAGATTGCAATCTACAAATTGTTCTTACACTTATCATGTAACTATAGCAAATTTACAATACACAATTTGATAATAATCTTCTAACAATTGACACAACCTTTGTAGCACATCAATTGTTGAATTTACCATGACACTTTGATACAACTACTCTATAATACTCAATCAATTCAATTTCCTTTGTTATAAATTTAACCTTTAAAGGTTTTTGACTACGTTTTCACCAAAACCACTCTAAAACTACCATTTCTAGGACAACTACCAAATTTTAGAAAAAAAACATTTTTGGAATAATGTAACTATAGGGTCTCTTAATACACGGGTTTGAAAAGATGTCAAAAAGAATTCATAAGTTTCTGCCTTGTAGATTGTAAGATATTAGTGTTTGAAGTGACAAAAAACATTTTTTTATCATTGCAAAAATCTAGAGAGCTATACTTTAGAAGGCCACATTTGTATGAAAAAATGTCCAAAATGGTTGTAATTCTTTGGATTCATTCTTCAATTCAAGTTAGCTACATGCTTAAAAACTTTCAAATAATTTGGAATTGTACAACATGTCCAAAAAGAACGGTAATTAGAAAGAAGTAGAAAATGATTCAAAATACTAAATTGTTAATCATTTTTTTATTGAGTTGAAAAATGCCAATCCCAATGTTTGTAATGTTGTATTAAACAATCTAAAACCAATGTTTTATATTTTTCTCAAAAATATTAAAAATTGAATTAATATAGGACTTCAAAGTTTATTTTAGAATAGACATTTCACAGCTTCCTACAAACTACCCCCAAATTAAAACTCCTATAACTTTCATCTCATTAATAAAAATGAAACGAGTCAAAGCTAGACATGTCTATATAAACCTAAAGAATCAATTTCAAATTTTAATTCTTTCAAAAAGTGTTTTTTGAAGAAATTTTTTGAGTTGCCTAAATCAGCTAGAAAGACCATCTCGTCCAAATTTTATCTCAAAATCATTAAAAAAAAAGGTACTCTTTAGTACTAAAAAACCCTACGCTGCAAAAGGTGGCATTCAATCACTATTTTTGGAAAGTAAATTATTTTTGAAAATTATAGAAAAATTAGAAACATATATGATAGTCATGAGTAACTTTCTTGTAAATCTTGAGTCATTTAAAGCCAAAACACAAAAGTAATGGCCAAAAAACAAATCAGCATACACCATCTGACACAAAATAGGATATTAAGTGTTTCTTGCAATCACCCCTAAGTCCTTTAGGCCCTACAAAGAACAATCAATTGAATAAAAAGAGGAGCCATTACCTCAAGCAATTGTTGCTTCTTCACTACCACCCTAGAAAGCCAATATGCAACCCAACAAAAGAGTCTTTTAGAAACTTTATGCTACTATCTTTAAAAAAGAAAACACATGAGCCAATGAAAGAACAAGCAATTATTCAAAATAATAATAATAATTGAAGCACCAATTCAAATACCCCGGTTACCGAATACTCAAAGGTGACAACTTAATAAGAAATCATAACTACATTTTGAAGGTGGGTGATTGCAAAAAACACTTATCTTTTTTTTTGTCCCCTTACCTCCAATAGATATTTTTTTGCTCATAATTTTTTCATATTTTACCCTATAGGCTTGAAATTTGGAATAAAGGTGCACACAAAAATTTTAGATGTTGAGTAATTTTTTCAATTAGTTTACTACTCTTAAATTGCCCCCGATTGGATGTCTACCTTGGCCATTTTGGGGGGGGGGGGGTAGTTCTATTTTTGACCCAAAAATACAAATTTGAAGTCACAAATTGGATAGGTTGGAGGTCTACTAATATAACAGGGATTGACAATGAGTTTTTATGAAAATAGCAACATGTATGTTGCACACATGGGATCAAAGTGACCTTCGTTTGTAGAAAGACTACGAAGAAGGAAGAGTTTTCTTAGACAAATTTTTTATTTTAATGTGAATACAACCTTATCTAGAAAAACGAATTTCTTAAAAAGAAAATTTGAATTTTTTTGAATCACTAAAATTGAAAATGTTTACAATCTCTTTTTGTCTGCTATTTTCTACTATCGGTGGCCTTATTTAGTAATATTTTGTAGCAATCTATAGGATTGTATAGTATTGACTAACAGTCCAGATTCGCAGGCGCCTGAAATTGACGGTAAAGATTTGCAAGCGTAGTGTTAATGTATTGTATTGTCAATATCATGCAGTATTGCTAGTTCTGTAGCCAAAAACTACGGTTTTCAGCTAAAAACGTGAAGTGTATAAGGTTGTATTCACATTAAAATAAAAAATTTGTCTAAGAAAACTCTTCCTTCTTCGTAGTCTTTCTACAAACGAAGGTCACTTTGATCCCATGTGTGCAACATACATGTTGCTATTTTCATAAAAACTCATTGTCAATCCCTGTTATATTAGTAGACCTCCAACCTATCCAATTTGTGACTTCAAATTTGTATTTTTGGGTCAAAAATAGAACTACCCCCCCCCCCCCAAAATGGCCAAGGTAGACATCCAATCGGGGGCAATTTAAGAGTAGTAAACTAATTGAAAAAATTACTCAACATCTAAAATTTTTGTGTGCACCTTTATTCCAAATTTCAAGCCTATAGGGTAAAATATGAAAAAATTATGAGCAAAAAAATATCTATTGGAGGTAAGGGGACAAAAAAAAAGATAAGTGTTTTTTGCAATCACCCACCTTCAAAATGTAGTTATGATTTCTTATTAAGTTGTCACCTTTGAGTATTCGGTAACCGGGGTATTTGAATTGGTGCTTCAATTATTATTATTATTTTGAATAATTGCTTGTTCTTTCATTGGCTCATGTGTTTTCTTTTTTAAAGATAGTAGCATAAAGTTTCTAAAAGACTCTTTTGTTGGGTTGCATATTGGCTTTCTAGGGTGGTAGTGAAGAAGCAACAATTGCTTGAGGTAATGGCTCCTCTTTTTATTCAATTGATTGTTCTTTGTAGGGCCTAAAGGACTTAGGGGTGATTGCAAGAAACACTTAATATCCTATTTTGTGTCAGATGGTGTATGCTGATTTGTTTTTTGGCCATTACTTTTGTGTTTTGGCTTTAAATGACTCAAGATTTACAAGAAAGTTACTCATGACTATCATATATGTTTCTAATTTTTCTATAATTTTCAAAAATAATTTACTTTCCAAAAATAGTGATTGAATGCCACCTTTTGCAGCGTAGGGTTTTTTAGTACTAAAGAGTACCTTTTTTTTTAATGATTTTGAGATAAAATTTGGACGAGATGGTCTTTCTAGCTGATTTAGGCAACTCAAAAAATTTCTTCAAAAAACACTTTTTGAAAGAATTAAAATTTGAAATTGATTCTTTAGGTTTATATAGACATGTCTAGCTTTGACTCGTTTCATTTTTATTAATGAGATGAAAGTTATAGGAGTTTTAATTTGGGGGTAGTTTGTAGGAAGCTGTGAAATGTCTATTCTAAAATAAACTTTGAAGTCCTATATTAATTCAATTTTTAATATTTTTGAGAAAAATATAAAACATTGGTTTTAGATTGTTTAATACAACATTACAAACATTGGGATTGGCATTTTTCAACTCAATAAAAAAATGATTAACAATTTAGTATTTTGAATCATTTTCTACTTCTTTCTAATTACCGTTCTTTTTGGACATGTTGTACAATTCCAAATTATTTGAAAGTTTTTAAGCATGTAGCTAACTTGAATTGAAGAATGAATCCAAAGAATTACAACCATTTTGGACATTTTTTCATACAAATGTGGCCTTCTAAAGTATAGCTCTCTAGATTTTTGCAATGATAAAAAAATGTTTTTTGTCACTTCAAACACTAATATCTTACAATCTACAAGGCAGAAACTTATGAATTCTTTTTGACATCTTTTCAAACCCGTGTATTAAGAGACCCTATAGTTACATTATTCCAAAAATGTTTTTTTTCTAAAATTTGGTAGTTGTCCTAGAAATGGTAGTTTTAGAGTGGTTTTGGTGAAAACGTAGTCAAAAACCTTTAAAGGTTAAATTTATAACAAAGGAAATTGAATTGATTGAGTATTATAGAGTAGTTGTATCAAAGTGTCATGGTAAATTCAACAATTGATGTGCTACAAAGGTTGTGTCAATTGTTAGAAGATTATTATCAAATTGTGTATTGTAAATTTGCTATAGTTACATGATAAGTGTAAGAACAATTTGTAGATTGCAATCTAAGGGTGCAAATTGAAGTGTCAGATGTATGAAGTAAATTGCTTAGAAGATGGAGTTGAGCTCTAAATATGTGTGTTGTCAAATTGTGTTTGAAAAAGGCATTGGAATTGGTGATGGTATAAGATTGGAACTAATTGTTTGAATGCTTGGAGTTTGCGGGTATCTCAATTTGTCCAAAATCATTAGAAATCATATATAACATGAAAGAATTAGTAAACCCCTAAAGGACCAACTTGCTCAATTTGGCAACATGGCGATTTTAGGTTCAAAAACACAATGTAAAGACCCTGCTACCCTTCATGCAATTTTAAAGAGGACAAGCATGCAATGCAAACTTGGCTATCTCTACATGGCATCTTCTCTCATGGTTGATGGTGATGATGCCACTGTTGATAGACAACTTTTCAACACAATGACCTATCCATCCTTTCAAGGGTTAAAGTCAACTCCTACAATTTCTTGCCTAAAACGTGCTCCCACTACCCATGAGGGTCTAAGGTCAATTTTAGAATAAACACTTCATAAATCACTCATACAATGTTCAACCAATACAGCGTTCAAAGAGAATCTAGAACCCCCTTTCAACTTCCAACACGACCTCTATCAAAATAAGAAAAGGAACCACTCTGAATTATGCTTATTTAGGTGCGGATACCCCAGAACTATGGATGTGCTCCAAGCCCACCCAATCACACCCGATGCCCAGAAACCATTCTCCAAACTCGTCCGGACACAAGTGAAAAGCCACGGAAGACAACTGCCGAGCTTTTGACCAATCACAATGCTGGCTAGCTCCCTCAAAATAAGCTCGAAGTGGCCGAAACGGTCTCTGCCCCTCGAGACTGGACCGGACGAGTGCAACGCGAGCGACCACGACTGTAGCCGAGCAGGAGACCCTACTCGAATAGACCGGAACACCAGTGCAAAAAAAGGGGAGAAGCTCTTTGACCAGCGACCTACTGTACAAATGATTGGGAAAATTGGATAAACACACTTCAATTTCCTAAGAAGATTACATTGTGATTCAGGCCCACGTTGGATTTCGTTACATTTCCTACCAAGTTTCCAGCACCCAGAAGGCCCCTATATGGAACAGCCTCACTAGGTAACATCTCGACTCGCTGCCCTTTCGCATGGGCCCGCCACTCAGTGCACGCTCAGACTCGTGAGGATACGCGTAGATGCACGTTTCTCATAAATATACATGCACAGAGAGCCCTCCCATAGGTACATCGAGAACCCACACCGGGAAGCATTGCAAACTCCCGCATCTTAACAGTGCTAAGGTTCACCAGCCTCATAACAGCAGGCCTTTAATAGCAGAGGACAACCTTTCCTGACAACTGGAACATGCTAAACATCTTCTAAGTCAGTTCCCCTTGGATAAAAAGAGCAAAAGCAGGGGTCCGATTCAGGCGGGCTGACGGAACGCGATCGAAGTAGACAGAAAGGAGAGCCCAGAATGGGCCCTCCAACAAAGCTGCTGACCAGTCCTCACAGGAGGGGACACTTTTGAAAAAGGAGAGTTTTCCAGCGCCACTCCGGGCATCACTCACAGCGCAAGCATCGGGTTCTGCTTCCTGGCATGCTCGGGGATCAAACGCTGCAGGATATCGGGGGTCGCACCTTTCAACTCTGCGCGACAGCCGAAAAGACATACACGACCGTGTCAAAATCGCAAATTCGAACAACGAAATCGGAAACTGAAAACCCCGCAGAACGGACAACGAACACAACGTGCACGAGGGGGACGACAAAACAGACAGCTCTCTAGTTGAGAAGGATGGCGACGGCACGACAAAAGACCAAGATCGTTCACCTTGAGGTTTGAAGTTGAACAGAGGGGGAAGAGGCCGGCCATTGGGCAGGCGGCAGTTGGGGTCTCGTAGCTCATCAAAGAATGGATGCACGCAAGCTTCCAACTGCATCAACGTTTCAGTCCACGCACGACAAAGTCAGCAAGACGACAAAAAAACCAACTGAATAAACACCAAATTCAAAACATTGACGTGCCAATGGAACACTACCAAGCCCCAGACGACATCTACGGCACAACCGCACACGTGCGTCCAAAGAACGGCCCACACCAAACAGACGGACATAGATGGCGACACTTACTGCGTTGCAGCGAAGATTGGGGGAATACTGAAGGAGCCTGGAAACCAGGTCGACTGCTTCAGGTGGCATGCGTTTGTGGAAAACCTACAATCGCAACATCAAAAAGGCGAAACGTCAACCACGTAACCAAGAAAAAGAATCCAGACATCCAAGTGGAGAAAATGGAACTGCCAGCGAAAAGGAAACAAATTATCAAAATGACGCACACCACCGGCACCGGAGTTGGATACCAGACACCACCTACCGCACAGGAACAGGAACCCCAGTGGCAGACCATACAAGGAGGAGACGCACCTTATGCCAGGGATGAGCCTTGATTTGAGGAAACTTGAATTCCGTGTAATTGGGGTTCATACACTTGATCTCCTCACGAGTGGGGGTCCCCAGCACCTATCAAACAACAAAGCACTCCGTGAGTCTCAGGCTCCCACCCTTGCACGGGTCAACAACACGACTAGAAACAAAAGCAACAACACCGGCCTACTGAAATCAAGACACGGATCCAGTCACCACCACACGGCCAATAAAACGCTCAAAAGAGGCTGCAGAATGCGAATCCTACCTTAATAATTTCCACCAGCTGGTCCACTCCGCTTTCTCCAGGAAACAAAGGCTGCAACAACAGCAAACGCCCCGTAAACAAACAAAACGCATGCCCACGAAGCTGCTAGAGACGCGTCGAAGCGGAGTCCAGGGCAACTAACTCTCCGTCCAGAAAAAGGAAACGTCTCAAACAGCAAAAAGAGGGTTCCATGTGAACCTGTCCAAGGAGAAGCTCGGCCATGACACAACCCATCGACCATATATCAATAGCGGTGGTGTACTCGGTGGCTCCGAAAATTAGCTCAGGAGCACGGTAATACCGCGAACAAATGTAGGATATATTAGGCTCCCCTTTCACCTGCACAACAGGTCCATCTCAGGAAAACCACGACGCAGGCACAGGCACCCTAACTGCTCGACGGGCGGGACTGGGATCGACATGCCCTACAACTCTCAAGAGCGGAAAAAGAAAACCAAACCTACAATCAAATACCAAGAGCGCTAAAAACATGTACTGTCTTCCACCTGGTCATGTGCAGAACCATGGAAAAATATCGAGAGAATCATGTACTCACCAGAACTTTGGCACTTCCAAAGTCGCACAGTTTCAGCTGATGGGTGTGAGGGTTCACCTGGAAAACAAAACAAACTCAAGTCACATCGCAATGCCAAGGCGGAAACACCACGAAAATGCCAATCACGTACTGCAAACGAACAAACCAGCGAGACAAGAGACGGAACACGCGCATACCAGCAGGTTCTGCGGCTTGATGTCTCGGTGACACACACCGATGCCGCTGTGAATGTAAGCGAGGGAGCGGCAGATCTGATAAGTGTACAGCTTCACGTACACAAGCGGCATTCGCTGATTCATGCGATTGTAGTGCTTCGCAATACGATACACAGTCTCGGGCACGTACTCCAGAACCAAGTTCAGATAAAGCTCATCCTTGTCGGTGGTGGAGAAGAAGCAGTGCTTCAGAGCAACGATGTTCGGGTGGTCCAACAGGCGCATGATTTGCAGCTCGCGGTTCTTGTAACGTTTATCTTGCAGAACCTTCTTAATGGCCACAGTCTCCCCGGTCTCGATGCATTTGGCCTGCCGACAACCGGGACGAGTGCGGTTAAAAACTCAAACGAATCGAACACAACGAACGGGACAAGGACAGATGACACCCACGTCTCACGTACACGACGCAAAATGCGGCTCCACCCACGTGCCACGAACCTAATCTCGAGTGCAAACTTACGGAACTCGCGCACCTCCAATTCCAAACACAGACACCCAACGGAAAAAATGGTGCTGCGACTCAAATTCATTCCAATGTCATATTGAAGTCACTCACTCAAGCTGGGAATTACCTGGAAAACAATCCCAAATGATCCCGTGCCAACAACACGTTCGGCTGAATAGCTGATAGTCTGCAGCGCTCGAACAAATCACACAAACAAGATATGATCAGCCCAACACTCGACAAGAAACTTCGGAGGAAGCGCCGTGGAATCAAACCATGCCAAAGAGCACAACACAACACTGGGTGACCCTCACGTTCTGAAACCTCCACACGTGAGATCAAAATAGCAAGAATATGGCACAAGAACGGGACTATCCACAAAGACCCAGGGGATCTACACACGAAGAAGGAAACCTCGCCACACCACCATCAACGGACTGAAAGGCACGGACTCGGATCAACCAAGTTGCCAAACGTCTCATCAACATACCTGCTTCGGTTGGCCATTTCGTCCTCCAATGGTGGTAGCTATGATGTGGCCGGTTTCAGTGCCATTCCCATCTACTACTGTGGCCTCGATCTCCTGCAAATCCACGCGTAGCAAGCTCAGAACAATCGGTCAATCAGTCATATCGACCACATGCAGGAAACAGTGATAAGTGACTAAGAGAGATGAACCACAAACGTGCTCGCAGAAACTGCCCTTGCTCAAGTCACAGAGTGAAAATGCCCATCATAGCCACGAAAGGAAGGAAACACTTCTACACACCTTGTCGTCGCTGTGGTCAACTTTGTTGTCATCCCGGAGCTTCATGTCGTGCATTTCTTTCGGCAACGTGTCAACGCCGCTAGAACCAGCTTTCGTTTGGCCAGCTCCTCCACCTCCTATCATATTTAGGCTACTGGCAGCAGCGGCAGTTGCAGATGCCATACGCGGCACAGAGTCCCGAGAGGCAAATCCCTGCTATCTCTCTTTTCGGTCAAAGCCAAATTACAATATCTTCTGCGGCGCCGAATGATGGCCTTCACGGCTGCATTCCAACCACATATACAAACAAGAAGACAGATCAGATTCCACCTCTCTGAAACCTCGACGATATCGGCACGCAAGCCATCGCAAATAAGCATCCATCGATAACATTGGTGAAGCACAAAATCCCGCGGACCCTATTCACTGCACACGTTTCTGCTCTCCAATTCTTCGCCGATTACGTGTTACACATGATATCTCAATCATGTGCGCTGCTAATTATCAACAGCAGTAACCTATCCAAAAGAATAAGTTGACAAATCCAACGCCACGAACAACTACCGCCACTCACGAACTACCGCCACTCATGAACATTACGGACATGCAACGCCACAGGAAGGAGGGTATATTCCGAGCCTAAAGGTATTGTTCCTACCAGAAGTGATCACTGGTATGCAAGCATTTTATTAAGTCGATGCTGCAGTAAATTGAACGGAGGATCTTCGGCTTTTGAGGTAGTATGCAATATATAGTTGATTCTAAAGGACGATAACATGGAGATTAGAACCAAATGTAACATGGGAATAACTACAGAGTCCACCCATGCAGTTGACTGTTGGACACCTATAAAGATAATCATTTGATAATCTGTCTACTAGCTCGGCTATCACAGGTGCAAGTCGTAGCGGTAAACTTAATACAAGCCACTACGTTATTCTGAAGTGATTGCCTAGGAAGCTTGTACCAAAGAATGTATTAATATGTATTAAGATTGATTTTAAGCTTCATTTGAGAATGCCGCAAAGATGTTAAATGGGATTTCGATCAGGCGATTGATTGTGCAAATATAGAAGAGTAAAAACGTTGTCTTTGGGGACGGTGGTGAAGCTTTCTCATCTTGTAAATGGGAGCATTATCTTTGTGAAATATAAAACTATGACACGGAAGGGTCTCAGTTGAACTTCTAGATTATCCCGTAACATATTTCTCTGATTGTCCAAAGTATAGGCTTCGTTATTGACTGATGTGGACTTCTCCCTTGCATATCTCTCGCGATGCATGAATATCCACGCATCCCCCAAACCATAATTCCTCTACCACCACGTTTTACTTTGCGTCAAAAGCTCCCCTAGCTCTCGTGGCCTACAGCAAGCCAAGCTATCTAAACTAAATCGGTTAGCTTTATTCATGTAGAAAGGTAACTTAACTCCAGACTTCCAACAGCCAATACTGATGGACTCTAGCAAACTCTAGACGTGCCTTCGCTTCATCACCTGTCTGTGAAGGTAAACTATCTCCAACAAGTACATGCATGACAGTTTGACAAATGACTCCTATCCTCACCAATTGCTGCACATTCCTTCCTTGCTGCATTTGCTGCATCTATGTAAGTGCATTTCCCCAAACCATTTCTAGCACACAGGTTCGTTCCTCTCCTCAAGTTCAAAGGTAATGTACAACTCCCACACTCCCTGCAAAAATCTCACCATTTCTCTGTGCGGGCATGGAAAGTCCACTCTCCTAAGCATGCTTACGTAACGGTTCTGACAGCTTCGGCGCTCATGAAGGACTATATAACTGTGCACACAAGTTGTAAAAATCAAAATACAACGGAGTTTAGGAAGTACAAGTGGAAGTTATCTCATAATTCTATTTAGCTCACATTCTCCTGCATTTCACGGGTGTTCAATATAAAGAGATAACTGTTGCCTAACCACAAATCGATGAACATGTGTGCGACCTGCTTTTACAAAATCTTCACTCCAAATAAATGCGGATTACAGAATAGTCAGGAGCGTGCTACTTATGAATTTGTACTAAAGCATTTAATGCTCAGATATCCGAACCAGCCATCAGTTCGAACATCACCGTATCAAAAGTCGAATATATAATAAACTCTTTAAGATATGAGCCAATGGCATCGCCATGAAGTCAGATACATGATATGCATGAGACATACGCCGTCACTTAACATGGACACTGGAATCCTCCGATGCGTACAGCAAATTGTAGTCGGCATCAATTTCAACGTCCTACTGTATTTTCAGAGGAAGACCTTACATTCTAAGTAACCCTCGCCAAACGAACTCGAACATAGGGTTGGATATTGGCTAAGAAATTGAAAGCCAAATCAATGAGAAGCATTTTAGATATCTGCCGTCTGAAATACGCGCAGAAAATTGGCGTCAGCATTCATTGTCAGCATGAAAGAAGCCTTACATGTTAAGAAACCCTCGGGAAGTCAAATACGAAATCACATGCACAGCATGAGCGAAAACTCCACCACCTGTCCCCGGCACTCACATGCTCCCCTCGCTACCGTCACCCCTGCTCGCCATTCCCCCTCCATACCACAGCTTCCGTCGCATTCCTCCTTTAAGTGCACTCCGTCTTCCGAGATCCTTCCAAACCCTCCCACACAATCTGCAAGTCGCGAGATCTCAACAACCAGCACCACGAACAACTCCTCCCTCTCTCCCTCCCTCCCCTCACGCTTATCAAATCAAGGGCCGTTTCCAAAAGGCACCACCCCTTGCACCTCGCACATGCCGCTCCACAGACAAACCCTCGCACGCCTCTTAACTCGGACCACCGCCGCTTCCAACCTCAAAACTTCGACACCGTAACGCTCACGGACCACCAAACCCCAGGGGAGCCGGAAAAGGCTGCGAAACGACGCACGAAGAAAGGCAAAGAGGACGCCCGCGCCGGCAGCCAGAGCGCGGCAACGAAGGGCGGGACCAGCAGGACTAAGTTAGAGAGGAAGGCACAGCAGAACTAAAGCTTAGAGACAGCAGGGGGTCATGACCATGGCCATGGAGGACCGCCATAGCCAGGGACGGTCGTCAACAATCAGGTCCAGACCCTCAACGACTCAAGGGGCAAGTCGTCTGGGGCGCTGGCTTGATGATGACTGCGTTGGGCTGGGCCTGGGCTGGGCTGGGCTCTCGCTGGGCTGTGGCCCGGGATTTTTTATGGAGAGACTTTGGTTAACGCAAAACAGTGCCCATTAACTTAACCCCTAAAAACTAGTGTGCCCTGTGCTGTTGCCACAGCCAAAACTAAAGTAAAAGTAATTTCCTAATTTTTTTAATTCATTAAAACTTTGAAACTCAATAACTTTCTTGCCATAAGTCGGAATTCCATGAAACCAAGTCCGTGCACCCCTCTTTATCAAGAGCTTTTCAACAGTACCAAACATGAGATCGGGGGACGCATAGGTTGGGAGATCTCAATGTGACAAACAAAACAAACTACCTCTTTTAACCCCTAAACTAGCATGGCCCATGCCATTGCCACAATCTAATGTATAGAAACTTCAAAATTCAATAACTTTCATGCCGTAGGTTGGAACACCATGAATCAAAGCCCGTACACCCCTCCTCACCGAGGGCTTTCCAACAGTACCAAACACGCACCCCGAGGACTTAGGGTCCAGGAGATCTCAACGTAACAAACAAACAAACAACGTATCTTCATAGGGGGATGCTCAAGGTTTGTTTTGAGCTTCTTGGAATTTGCTCTAAATTGAACAAAAATCCAATATTTTGATGATTTGAATCAATTTTTTTGAATTGCAACTATACAAATTCAAACTAGAGATGCTAGAAATGACATAGGAAATATATATATATATATATATATATATATCACCTATGGATTGAAAGATTATAATGTTTGATCATGAGGGTGTAAAAACTATGAAAATCTTTGAGCTCTCTTTTTGCATGTCAAATCTAAAAAGTTGGTTACAAAAAAAATATGAGGTTTAAGGGCCTAACAAGCATAACCCCAATCAATTTTTGGCTTGTCAAAATCTACTCTACAATTTTTTTGAATGAATTTTTAGTGTGATTTTTTCTCTAAGATCTAGTGTTTTTGAGGCTCATTTCTAAAAGTTCTCAAAACTATATAAAGTGAAGATTGCAATTGGTACCCTTACACTAAATCTTGAATAGAAAAATCACAATCATTCATTTTCAAAATTGGATTATTGATGCTAAAACTAGACTTCAAAAAAAATCTTCCAAAAATATAAACTACTAAAAATAGAAATTTGGTAAGGTTTGGTGTAACTTCAAAGTTTCTTCGACACCACATTTCGGTGCCTTGGGCATTTAGGGGTTAACTAAGGTATAGATGCCCAATACACCAATAACTCCTAAATGCCCGACACACCAAATTCTGGTGTTAACAATACTTTGAAGTTAATTCAAACCTAACCAAGTTGCCTATCTAATAGTTTATATTTTTTCTAAATCTTTTTTGAAATCTAGCTCTAGCATCACAAAAGCAATTTTGAAAACAATTGATTATGATTTTTCTATTCAAGATTTTGTGCAAAGGTACCCATTGCAACCTTCACTTTATATAGTTTTGAGAACTTTTAGAAATGAGCCTCAAATAAACTATTGTAGTTCTTGGAGAAAAAATCACATTAGGAATTCATTTAAGAAAATTAAAGAGCAGATTTTAAGACATTATAAATTGATTGGGATTATGCATGTTAGCTTCATATTTTTTTGGTGACCAAATTTTTTAATTTGATGGGTGAAAAGATGACTGAAAGACTTCAAATTGAATTTGAAGTTTTAATACTCTTGTGATCAAACATTATAATCTTTCAATCTATAAGTCATATTGTTGAGTTTTCTTTTCCTCTATGACCTTTAACATGTCTAGTTTGAGTTTGTATACTTACAATTTTCTTAAACTGATACAACTTATCAAAATGTTGGCATTTTGTTCAATTTAGAGCAAATTTCTAGAAGCTCAAAAAAGGTCTTGGACATTTAGGGGTTATTTGGTGATATATTCTCCCTCTTGCAATGGATGAATCTATTAAATAAATTGCTACAAAGACTTTGGAGAGTATAACTTCATTTTTGATGAATACATGTGCATTTGGATGAATGAAAATTTATTAACCACATTTTGTGTAGTATAGCCATGCATATAAATATAAAGAGATTCATGCCCTAGTGAAAATTAGTTTCTACAATGTTCAAAAAATATGAAATAAAAATATTAGCTCCAACTTAATTGATTTTTAGTTTTCAAGAAAGTCTCAAAATGGAGGTGACTTGTATTTTGGTTGTGGAGCAATGTGCTTCTACATTCATTCATCTTTAAAGCAAGTCTTCTCTTTAAAATTACATTCATGCATTTTTTTTCTTCCAAATTGTTGATTCCATCTAAACTAGCTTTGTAGAGATAAATCAAAATTGGTATAAATAAACAAATAACTTAAGTGTTGTTTTGAAATAGTGCACAAAGGTCTTGTGACCTCATACAAAGAAGGCTCAATATCTCTTCAAAAAAAACATTGTCAACTATCTCTTGAACATTCATGTATTCTATTATAGTTTTGGGGGGTCTTTTTGCTCAAATCATATTAACTATCTTTCTTGAAATGTAATTGGTGACCTTCGGCCCCTTACATACTAAAACAAATTAGTAGAAGAGAGTTCAAATATTACAAGGTTCCCTTCATGCTAATTTGGTTAAATATTGGATGAATGTGACCTAATTAGTGTATACATTTGGATGAATGGTGATGAATTGAATGACAATTGAATGACAATAGAGGATGATGTCTAAATAAAATGTCATGACATCAATATAAAGCCTTGATATATTAATTCAAAAAAATAATAAGGATAAAATCCCTAGAGCCTTTATGACATTTATAACATTCTTAAAAAGATCAAATGGCTCTTTACAATAAATAATTGGAGGTAAGATATTTTTCTATTATCAAAGTCTCAATTTGATTACAAAGTTATAAATAGGCTACAATTCAAGTATACTATTCATCAAAGACTCCTTTATTAAGTATCCTACTTATTTTCCAAACCTTATACTTACTTAGTATTTATTGACAAATTGTTACATTTGATGTCATTATTAATACAAAAACAATTAGATTATCATAGATGACATCTAAAATGCATTAAAAAAATGTTCTCACCTGAAAAATCTCATAATAAATAAGCAATTTTTCAACCTTTAGGAGGGTGTCAAAGTTGGCAATAGTTCTTATAGTGACTAGAAAAGAAGGTGTTAAATAATCTTGAAGTCCTTCATTTGATAGAACTGGAGATGTTGGACAATGACAATGATGTGAAGATTGTTCTTCTTCATACTTGGGTACTAGTATGTGAGGTTAGAATCTATGAGTCCATGAACTTAGGAATTTACCTTATAGACACTTTTGATAGTTATAAAAAAATGAGGATATAAATGACTTGTTCACAATGACTCCACTAACAACAATGATTGCAAAATGACTACAAAATGTATGTTTTGTAGTCATTGTGGACAAGTCATTTATATCCTCATTTTCTTGTAGTATTATAGGTGTCTATATTATAAATATCCATGTTATAGACTCTTTTTATGTTATAGTGTACTTACATTGTAAGTACATATGTTGTATACACCTTCCAATGATTAGAAGTACATACCTACAACTATGTTCAAGGCTTGTAGGCTCATGTCATTGTGCTCACACACTAGCATTATTGACTAGGAATATACTGTACATCTAATGCTTGATCCTTGAATCAATGAAAAAACATTTTTCAATTAATGCATCTCTTGGGAGATTGAGTTGGTTGTGACAAAGCTTCTTGGTATTGAAAGAAAAACTTAATGGGTTATTTTGAATATGAAATTCTTCATACTATCTTCCATGATATACTTGATCGGTGTGAAAACTGTCAATTGTCAAGGCAATATTTAGCTAAAATAGACTTGGTGCCACATATTGTGGTAGCATGAAGTAGTGGGAGCCATTTTTGGATAGAATTTATAGCCTAGAGTGTTCTTATTTAGCAAATGTGAATGCTTTAATTAGGTGCTATAAAGTGAAATCATAGTTTCATTGTGGTTAAAAATTCATTTGTTTATGGAAATATGGGTCTTAAAGGATTCTTCTTGTTTATAAAACAACTCACCTTTTTGTCAAAATTTGGTATCAAATTGCTGCACAGAATTGCTTGCGATCTATTTTTTTAACATTGGTATATAAGAGATTTTCTAAATTCCAAAAAGAAATCAACATTATAAAAAAGGAAATTTTTTTAATGTTTGCTATAGGGAAACACAATAGCTCACAAGCATCATAGCAAACCCCTATTGCCCCTTGATATTGATGGTTGCCTACAATAAAAGTATTGGTCATCCACCTCTACTTCTTGTAACCTCTAAAGTTGTTCACCCATTACTCCCCCCTTCTTAACTTTTGTTAGACCTTGATTCCTCTAAAACTATTAATTAATACAATAAGAAACCTAAGTTTCAGGTGATAAATCCAAAAAATTTCAATAAATTCCACGTGATATCTAAGTGATGTCCAATGCAACCACTCTATGTTTTAAGTCAAGAAAATCATCCAACATAATATCAATGTTGACATAGAAAGATGGAGTTGTTGCATTGGATGTCACTTGAACATCACCTAAAATCTGCTAAAAAAAATTGGGGCTCGTCATCTAAACATAGGGTTCTTACAGTGTAAATTTTGGTAGCCTAGTCTATTCCTTGAGTTTGGTTTCATGTGAAAAATGCCTTTAACTTCTTTACTAGGCAATTGATTAAAATAAAAATTATATATTGACAAAGCACTTGCACAACTACACATCTTTAAAAAGTTTCAAGAAATTGCAACATAAATTGAGACAATAGGAATCTATCCAAACTCTAAACTGTTTCCAAAGGGACAATGGGACTTTAGGGGGTAAATCCAAAATGGTTTCTAGTTGATTGGGACATCCAAAGTAAAACATTAGATTTTAGTTTTTTTTCTGACTTTTTTAAGATTAAAAAATCAAATGACCTTCTAAAGATTATGATTTTTTTCAAAAATCCAATAGTTGATTGAAAAGTTATGTATGTGGTTTGATTTGACCACCAATTTAGAAGGGTGGAGAAGAGCATTATTTTCCTTTGAAAATTTGCTTACTTCTTGCTAACTAGTGAGTCTCTTTTCAAACCAAAATTCTTCAAACCATTTTAGGAAATACAATATGACTTATGGGCTTGAAAGCTAGACAAATCCATTGATTGTCAAAAGCTTAGGCAACCTTGAAAAAAACACTTGTATTGCTCTTTGCTTGATCATATCCCACTCATACATCACTATTAAGCCGCAAGTTTTTTAGACAAGGCCCTTGAACCAATCAAGAATAAGGTCCTATAATTACGAATCTAAAAAAAAACGGAATTCATTATAAAGAGCTATTCTTGGAAGGTTCTATTATTTGCAATTTCTAGAATATTTTCTAAATATTAACCCAAGGAACTTTTATTAGGGATTAACTCACTTTAAAATGACAAGTTAGACCAAGTATAGATTTAAAAAATTTAGTCTACGCAGACATGTTTTTCCACTGATAGATGGAATCACTTGATTGTGGATGAAAACCATACTATACATCCAATAAGTGGATGAATGTTGCAATTTGGAGCACCAACATTTTGTGTTGCCAATACAATATGGCACTTCTTCGAAAATGAAAAAAAAAAAACACCCTGAACCCAGTTTACAATACTCGGGCACTTCCCAAACTGAACCATCATTCTCTAAAACAGGAGTCCTTATTGCATTCTGCAGTGCCACTCTGGCTGCTTGCTGGCCTGCAAAGCTTTTCTGTCCAACTCATGCCACTTTCATGCGCCGTGGTTTCAGTTATGTTGCAATTTGAACTGACTGATTCACAGAGTGACCTGGTCTGTGACGCCAGCTGAATGATGGTATTGAGCGAGAAGCATTTGTGTGGTGTTGATCCAAACGGACCTGCAGGCATGTGCTTCTGATGCTGCTGCCCAAGCTTGGTGCCTGAAAGTCTGAGCTCGAAGGTGGAAGTACTCAACTCCGAAGTCATCCCAATTGCACTCTTCTTCATATCCATTCCCATGCCCATCACGTGGAAAACGAAATGCGAAGGAATCTGATGAGCGGTGCAAACGGGTACTTCCAAATTTCGGTCTTCAAACAAACCTATTGTAATCTCTGTCAGGAGAGATTGGTGATCGAGTTTGTACTGTACATTCTCAAATGAGATCGATCAATGAATTTTCAGTTCGCAAAACGACATAATTTTGTTCAACCAATTTAAGTTACGATGTGCATTGAGAAAGCTGCCTTGATCAAGAACGGAGCTGTAGTGAGAGTGCGTAGAGGTAAGCTTGATTGTTGCTGGATTGTTTTTTAATCTGGGTTTGTCAAGTGAGGACGTTTAGGTTCAGAAAGCTAGCTGAGGTCGGGTATCTTCTCTTTCAATTGCAGCAACTGGAATTGAAGCAGCATCTCCAGTTATAATGTTTGAAATGTGAATCTGCCAATAGTCTCTAATAAATATCTCGTTCTTCAGTAACGTTTCTTAATGGTTCCTCTGTTTTTCCAGTAACGTTGCTGATGCAGAGTGAGGTCCTCCAAGATTTTCTTGAGAGCTCTACACCAATGTGCCTTATGCATCGGTGCTTCAATTTGTTGTTTAGGGTTCTGAAAGATGCTGCTGACAATTCACTTTATAGCTATCCTACACTAATTCATTAATGCTCTCCTCCCGTGACTTTGGAGGTGAATATCTCGTCGATTTTGGACATATGTTCTGGACTTCCATTTCAACATGCCTTCAGTCTCCTTTATTTGCTTAGAACAAACCTTCCTTCTCGACACACATTTTTTCTTACAAATTTCAGTTATGTTTTGCTTAATTGCAATAAGTTGAAATAGTTTTGACAATAACAGGTGCACATTCATACCTTAAAGTATGCTTGCACTTGGTGTTGAAGAGGGTTGTTATAGAAGGTCTTAGGAACGAATGTAGACCTATTTCTAGACCGGCTTCACATTGCAAACATCACCTTTTAACACCAATTGCAAACATACTTTGGCACTGTCCTTCACATTTGTTTTTGATTTTGGGCTGTCGTGTTTCTTGGTGGATACTATTCCTGATAGCAGAGGAAACAACTCGACTCGACTGCAAATTTCAAATATTCTCAGTTAAGGATGTTGTCTTTGGGGACTTACAGTAAACAGAGCTTTGTAGTCATAGTAGTGCATAATGGGAAGACCATGAAACCCCAGCAGAGCGGTCTGTGCTTCGAGTAAATCATTCCCCTCCCCTCACCCACGCTTGGATTCGCCGACTCTTGCACTCAAACGAAGCCTGCTAAGGAAGCATTGATGTAGATTTTGACCCTCAAATCGAGTTCAGACAAATTGCGCTCCTGGCCATAGCCTACGAAAGCATTTGACAACACAAATGACATCACGTTGCTAATTCCTACAGTCCTCAGAATACCAATGAATCATACACTTAAGCAGCAAAATAATGAAAATAGGGGCAAGCTAGAGTCAGATCCAACTTCTTGGCCACCAAGAATGGACGAGCTTGAATCACAAGCATGTTCGAGCCATCTTTCCAGCATGACACTCTACTTAAAATTCTGAATCACTTGACCAATATCTCAGCTGTTTGCCAACACGCACCCTTCACATCACCTTTGAACACAACTCTGTGCAATTCAAACAACACAACCTACACCACAAAACAAACTGGCAGAATGCAACAAAAAAACTGATGCAAAACAGAACCTAACGGCATTGATCGACAGGCAATTCAAGCATACGGAGACGTGCTTACAATCTAAGCAGAGCCCTGTCTCTCACATCCACTCAACAAATCAAAATTCCACGCTGAACCGTAAACCCTAAAAACTCTAAACCCCTAACCCCAAATTTAAAGTACTTTCAATGGAATTCTTCCTGTAACTGACAGTCTTCCAGGGACGGATGATCAACATGCTATTTGGAGTAATAGTTACAGTAAAATTCTTTAAACTATAGGGATGAGTGACTCCATTATTCAATTCAAATATTATTACAGAATTATGGAGGTTGTCAATGGGCACATTATATCGTTTCTTGTTCAATTGGGATAGTCAATTAGGGGAGGAGGTCCATAAACCGACCATCTAAGGGCTGGAACAGAATTTTGGGCAGGTCAAACATCTTGAAATATTTTTCAAAGAATTTTGCTTGAAAGACAGCTTGAATAAGCATCTAACCCAAGTCGTTTCATATTTTTTGGAGCTCTCTAGAATTAGTTATCAAATTCTGAAGTTGAAAGGGCATAGTGCTCCAAAATGGTGCCCTAGCTAAAATGTACACTGTCAGTACACAGCTGAAGGCTATGAAAATGCAACATGTATAAATACTGTACATTTAAGATAGGGCACCATTTTAGAACCCGCTCCATTCAAGAGCCTCCTCCTATACAGGGGCTGTCAACAATGAGCCAATGAAGTTACCAGATCCTGCTTTTGATTCAGTTAAGATAGTTGCCAGATTATTTGCGCTAAGGTTAACTGCCTTACAACTAAAACTGACCGTACAGTGGAAACACATAAAACCGTCCAAAGAAAGAATTCAGCATAGTTGGAGGCATCCTTTTCTTAAAATGTTATTCCTCTAGTATTGGCGAGTGGAAATCATGAATATTCAAAAAAAAATTTAATTTTTTGGAATCAGTATGTAATTTCTATAAATTTTCAAAGTGTTGGCTCTAGACCACTGGAACTTTCCTATAGGTGCACCCTAAACTGAACTCTGTTGAAATCAATTGTCAGTGAATGAAAATTATACATGTGTCTTACAACTGCATCAGCAAATTAGAATTAAGCATTTATCAAACACTTTAATGAACGCTTATGGACAGATTTAGTGATACTCTAGGGTCCACGAATAGGTACAGGGACGGAAATGGATGTTTCTCCCTTATATTGAGCATTATTTTGAGGTTGGTTCACATTATTAGATTGTATAAATTATTGTTGGGTGTCAATTGGAGTTTAAAGGGAATTTTTGAATTTCCTCACATGCAATTTTTGAATTAAATCCAAACAAAATATGAAATTTTAATGTGCTAAAATAGGTGTACCTAAAATTAGTCTCATTTTCAAGCAAGAATTAAAATGGGGTGTTTTTGCAAATAGGTCCTAGTTATGTTAGAAAAAGAATTGTCTAATGGAGCTATGAAAATCTAATTGCATAATTATAATTGAATTTTTGTCTAAATAAATATGCAATGCGCTCTAGCAAGATTGTTCTAAAAAATATACTCTAATCACCCTATCAAGTTATTGCATAATTATATTAATGAATTTAGAAATGTCATGAAGAATCACCCATCAAGAGCCTATTCACTAGTGATTGAAGAGTCACAAGAAGTGACATTGAAGCTATTGACTCTACCACCAAATTATTTGAGAATCCAACAACGGCCAAACCATATTGTACATTGTTGGTCTTACTATGACAACAAAAGGATAGATGCGAATCAAAGGTACGTTGAGACATCAAGTAAACTTGAAAAGAAAGCTCGAGTTATTTGAAGATCCACCAAGGGCCAAATCATGTCGTACTTTGTCGCTCTCTGTATCACAACAAAAGGATATTTGCGAATCAAAGGTACGTTGAGACATCAAGTAAACTTGAAAGGAAAGCCTGAGTTATTTGGAGATCCACCTGGGGCCAAATCACGTCGTACGTTCTCGCTTCATGTATCACAACAAAAGGGTAGATGCGAATCAAAGGTACGTTGAGACATCAAGTAAACTTGAAAGGAAAGCTTGAGTTATTTGGAGATCCACCTGGGGCCAAATCACGTCGTACGTTCTCGCTTCATGTATCACAACAAAGGGTAGATGCGAATCAAAGGTACGTTGAGACATCAAGTAAACTTGAAAAGAAAGCCTAAGTTATTTGAAGATCCATCTGGGGCCAAATCATGTCGTATCTTGTCGCTCTCTAAATGACAACAAAAGGATAGATGCAAATGAAAGGTACGTTGAGACATCAAGTAAACTTGAAAAGAAAGCCTGAGTTATTTGGAGATCCTTCCGGGGCCAAATCACATCATACATTGTTGCTCTCTGTATGACAACATAATGGTAAATGCAAATCAAAGATGTGTTGAGACATCAAACTTGACTACTCACCTACAATTGATATTCATGTATACAAGATTCCCACATCAAACCTGCTTTGGAGCATATGATCTATAAATCAAGCTTGTGTAGAAGACAAACCTACTAGACAAATCAATTTGATAAGTCAATTCAACAAGTCATTTTGTAGAAACAAAGAGAAGTTCACAAAACCTCCTAAGTAGTTCAATGGAATGCATTGTTTAGATTACTATTCCAAATGTTATAAATCACTAAACATAAACTAAATTAAACATAAACTAATTGAAGTACCTTTGATTAAACATAATCAAAGGTACTTTGATTAGTTTGATCTTGCATGTAAATAGTGTAAGATCCCTCATACAAATTTGGATAATTTTCTATAAATATAATCAAATTAGTAGGTACTTTCAGATGAAATTCAAATGAAAATTCTTGCTTATAATTAAGTGTATAAACTCCAATAAGTTTCAAAGAGAGAAATAAGGAAGGGCATCCATTTTTTACCTCCTCTCCATTTCTAAACCCTATTTTTTTTTTATCACAAACCAACTTGTTTATAATCTAGATCCAATGAAGTCTACTAAACTTTGATAAATTTTTGGACTTTCCTTCCTTGAATTCCTACTTTTTGAAGAGAAATTTTAATACATATTACATGTTTAAGACTTTAGGTATAGCGGATTTTCCTACAAAAGGATAATTAACTCAAATTATTCAATCATGACTCTTGATATCAAAAGAAGGCAAATTTTTTAAAAGACAAGGGAGAAGTTTGTTTACTTTAGCCTTTAACCTTTAACCCCTAAAGGACCAAAGGGCCATGCATTCAAGTTTTGAACAATGAATGAATGGACATATCCCTTAGTACACAAACATATGATGTTTCATCATCATTTTTTTAAAGATTTGGATCCTAGTATCGTATTCAATATTTATATAGTACAAATTACAAAGGCTTTGTTCTGTAAATATTGTATTGTTTAATAGGTATTGATAGGTCTTGCTTCAAAAAGTGATCTTTTCAATTTAGAAAATGATCCTCTATAAATGCTTTAAATTTAAATTTAAATCTTAAGAAATTATTTCTATTAGAACTTCAAATTTTGAATATCAAAGAAAAAAACTTGGTGAAAATATTGTTTTGTATACTAATTGATCTAACCATATGGATATAGTCTATAGAACATATTTTACAAGTATTGCTTTCAAAGTGTCATTAAATTATTATTTCAAGTGCCCGTTTACAATACATTTTTATAATTTTAGAAATCTAAACTATTGTAAGAGATTCCCTCCTAGTCTATAAGGGCTTATAGCCTTGAGGCATGATTTTGAGCCATTTTCACTTTTGGATAGATCCTTCTAAAAGCAATATTTATTGCATTCTTTAGTTGTGGAATTTTCCTTGCCGTGTGCTTCTTTACTAGCTTGGTGCCCGAAAAATTCCAAACTAATTTGTGGTTAGAAAGTTTTGTGTAAAAAAAATAAATGTCCTTGAAACTATGTTTTTGACAATACAATGATTTAAGGCAACTCAATGTGAATAGAATTTTTATTTTTGTTTCTTTGAATTTTCACACAACATTTTCCCTAAAAGTTCCTTTAAGATCCAACAATTTTCATAATTTTTGACTACGTGGTTAAAAAATTATTGTATGATATTTAGGGGCATTCCACACTATGGCCATCCAAGTCAAGAGGCCATCGATTCCACCAATCAAATTTGAGAAACCATGATTTTCACCAATCAAATTTGAGAAAACCATAGGCTCTCAACTTGGACACCATAGTGTGAAATACCCCTTAGTTTTCATTGCTTAGGGCCACTTCACATTATAGCCAAAAGTTGAGAGTCTGTCGGTTTCCACCAATCAAATTTCAAGAAACCATGAGTTTGGCCTCTCGACCCTTCACACTACGTAGTACAATCCAAAGTCCATCAAAATTTGATGTGCCCAAAATTGCCTACATGGCAACCAAATGCTTACATGACGATGGACTCTCGACTAGAGTTTGGATTGAGCAAAAATAGAGACCCAACTCTAGTTGAGAGGCCATGGAAGTTTTTTCATTAAAAATCACAATCTAATAAGATCTTAATCATTAGATTGGCATAGGTTTGGACTTTGGGCTTGGTCACAAGCTACTTCACACTATGGCCATCCAAGTTGAGAGGCCATGGGAGTTCATTTCCAAGGGTTTGGACTTTGGACTTGGCCTTTAGAGGCTTCACACTATGACCGGCCAAAGGGTTTAAATCCAATGTTTTATTGCCTTTTAATAGCCCATTTTTTTGGACTCTTGCCAAAGTTTGGGTTGCTCACTCCTACGGTCTCTCAACTTGGTTGGCCATAGTGTGAAGTGGCCCTTACTAGATAACCTTGGGACTACAAAAAAACTTATTTGTAACTTATTTTCTTAAGAAATAAAATTTTGAATTTTTTAAAAGATTGATATCTAAGTAAAAGGTTTTGAATCATTCTATTTTGATCAATCAGTCAAAATTTATGAGGATTTTTAGTTTGGGGTAGTTTGTCAGTAGTTATAAAATCTATACACTACAAAAAAAGTTTGAAATCCTTTATTTAATTCTATTTTTAATATTTTTGAAAAAAAAAGTAGGTATAGATTGTTTATTACAACATCTTAACCATTGAGATTGGAAGTTTTCAATTCCAAAAATAAAGTATTTATAATTTAGTATTTTGAATCATTTTCTATTCTTTTCCATGTACTATTTTTTCCTATGTGTTGTACAATTCCAAATGATTTGAAAATTTTCAAGCATGTAGCCAACTTTCCTTGAAGAATGAATCAAAAGGGTAACCACCAATTTGAACTTTCTTTTGTACAAATATGAGTTTGTGAAGTGCAACTACTCAAACTTTTGTAGGGCCCAAAAAATGACTTTAATTTGTCAATTCAAACACTAAATAATATCTTACAAACTACATAGTGAAAAATTTTGAAAATTTTCCTACATTTTTTCACACCAATATATTGCAAGATCTTACAGTCACATGTGTAAAAAAAATTATAAAATTTAGTACTTGTATTAGAAATGGCAGTTTTGGAGAGTTTTTGGTGAAAATATAGTCAAATCCATTTATGGGGTAGTAAGCTTGTTGAAGGTATGTAAAGGTAAGAGGCTCAAAATTGCTCAAGCTCCAAAATCGTTCACCTTCCCAAATGTACATCTTTGGTACATGCTTCTTTTTTATCTTTATAGTGATGTACAACCTATGTACATTTGAGGGGGTGGGCGATTTTGAAGCCCTATGTCATATTGACTTCAAAAATTCATAACTAATTCCACAAAGCTCCAAAAAATATGAAACGACTTGGGTTAGATGCCTATTCTATTTTTTTTTCAAGGAAAATTCACTAAAAAAATATTTCAAGATGTTTCCCCTCCCCCAAATTCAGTTTGAGCCCTAGGATGGTTGGTATATGGACCTCATACCTTACAAAAAATTCAAGACCAATCAAACCTATCTATCACCACTATCCAAAATTGCCTATCAATAAAACAAAAATAAAGCATCTTTCTAATGCATATGCACTAAGCAGGACCTACCCAAGAGCAAAAAATGAAGGACTTAAAATCATGCCTTCAAGGCTTTAAGAATTACCTTGTGTTTGGAAGAAAGGGTGATGAAGAAGGCTAAGGTGAATTGATCCCTTCATTTAGCCCAGCAAGAAAACACCAAAATTTTTATTTTTCATGCATGGTAATATTTGCAAATTTTGAATTCATATTTGCAATAAAAGGCCCTAAATCAGCTAGGAGCTATGTAGAAGGTAAATTAATCAAGTACAAAAGAGGGGGCTTTTATTTTTACTTGTACCCTTAGAATGACTTGAAGGGCCAAGCAAGGGGGGGCAATTCACCCTAACCATGAAGAAATTTACTCAACAAGGCTGCTTTTAAAAAAAAATTCCCATAACTATCAGAATCTGACGAACCAGCACTTGTCCCTTCCAAAACTTGCTTGTGCAACCACTGCAACAAGCCCAGTAGGGAGCCACTAGGCCAAAAAAACTTTGGTCATCAACCTTAGAACATGCCTTGGAATTACCTTCAAAGAATTACCTCCCTATACATACATTATTTTATTAAATTTTTTTTTTGACACAAGTGTGTTGAAGAACACACTACGGGAGGGTCCATCAGGAAGAAAGGCTGCTTTCACGCTAGATAAACCACCTATCACAGCCAGGTATTGAACCCACAACCTCTCCACCTCCCTATTTTTACACATTTCCCAAACTGATGGCACTCTATGGCGTGGTCAGAGCACACAAAATCTGTCCTTCATTCAACGTGAGCCCAAGAGGGTGGATTTATCTGGGGAAAATGCAAGAATATTCTAATTTTATTTTTTGCACATGATTTTGTTTCCAAATTCTGAGTGAGATCATATTTGCAATGAGGGCCCTCGACGGAATCAGCTAGTAGAGGTCCAGAATATACCCTAAGCATGCCTTAAAGTAGGGGAATTTTCTTACTTTTACCCAATAGAACCCCAAAATTACCCTGCTGGGCCCACTTCAGTGTCTTGGCAGCAGCCAGGACTGATAGTACTGTATTTTCCAATTGCGACCCAGTCTGTTCCAAAAGAATTGGACAGGGCTGCCATTGGGCCAAGCATGAACTGCGTGGGTCAATGTGGGACTGGCTGACTTGTGTGGAACTGAGAGGTTGCCTAAGTTCAATTCATCTGGGCTTGTTCTCATCCATTTTGGGGTTGTTATCATCCATTTGGGATTGTTCTCTAGGCTCAACAGATATGTTTTAATTGCATCTATAGTAACCGACCACATGTTTGACACAATTTTTTATTTGTCAATGAGGAGTGGGGAGAATGGGAAAGTGAAAAAGTAAGCAAAATCTTTGAAAAACTTCCTTTTTAAATTTCTTTTCTTGAGAAAGTATGAAGTTGTTATGAAATTTTGAAGTGTATTACTGCAAAGTCCATAAATGCCACTAGGTCACCCTCTAAACTACAAAAATACACACTTGTAATGATTGTTTTCCTCACCTAAAAGTGCCACATCTTTATCTTAAAACTACCATGATGTTGAGTCCCTACTATGTAACCATGTCTTTTAACCTCTTTTATTAAATTCCATTTGGATTAGAGATGTGAAAGTTATTGAGGTTCAACGAGGCTTAATATGATTGTTAAAACAATTTCATCGTTGGAACTACCTCTCTTGAAATTGGCCCCAACATAGCCAAATTGCAAATCAGGGTGGTAAAAAACTTTAGATGTTAAAGGATTACACTATTAAAGTTTTTGTTATATCTTATTGGAAGTCAAATTTAGATTTTAGAATCTTTTAGCATGCACTTTTGGAACTTACACTACATGAATAACCATCAAATGTTCAAAGTCTTAAAGAATCATGTTGAAAGTCTAGAATTTTTTTTTAAAAGAAGTTGATTTTCATTTTTCTTAAATTGTTAAGTAGAACTAGGTACAAGATTGAAGGAAAAACTAAGTTGTTCTAAGTATGTCTTAAATAGATTGAAAATCACCACATATTTTTCATAAATCAAACCTAAGTGGAATTATAATTTTCCAATCAAAACTTTAATTTCTATACATTTTTGAAGTGGTCAACCCTAAATTACAAAACCACCTCTTGATTAGGATCATAAAGAGTCATTGCAAAAAAGACTTGTTGAAAAGTGTAGCGTTTTGCACAATACTCATTTTTTTCTTTGGGAGTATTGTATAAATAGTAAATCATTTTTTTAAAGTGAAAAATACATTTGATGTATATACCTTCAAGAAGAAGGTATCCTAGGAAGGAAAAGCATAGAAAAATTCTCTAAGTAGGAGAATTTCATGAAAACTGTAACTTTTACTATAGTTTCACATTCTGATTTGTAAAAAATAGAGAAAGTAATTTTTCTTTAAAAAAAACATTGTGCATTTGGGAAGACTTTATAATAAAGATATTTCACCAAAATAATGATTAGAAAACTCCATCTTGATTGTTCAAAAACGCACATGCAATGGAAGCTTGTTAGCACACATGTAGAGGAAAGAGAATAATGATTTTAAAAAATCTCTTCGGTAGAAACATGCCTAACTAGTGTAGGAATACACCCTAGAAATCTCATATCTAAATCATTAATTTTGAGTACTCCCAAGTAGTACTAAAGAAACCTAAACCCACCCCTAAATCGCAAAGTGTGACAAATTAGCTAAATTTAAATTTAAATATAAATTTATTTTTTTTGAATTTTTTTGAAAAGAAAGGGTTTTGATAACTATGAAGTTAGACATCTCCAATAAAAATTTCAAATTCACTGAGAGTAAATGCTTCAGAAGTTATAGCACATGACAACTCCGTCACTCAAAGTGAGACACTAAATAGTACAAGTCTTTCTTGCATCCACCCTAAACAACTCACAAACATCCTGTAACCACCTAATCAACAACTAGATATTATCTATTTAAGAAGTGCTATGTTTCCCCAACTTGTCTTAAAATCCGTGATTTGTCATAGAAAATCCTAAATTAATCATAGAAATCCTAATTTTGTCTTAGAGTGATGAAGATTAGGGGAAGGGGAGTAGGTAGAAATGGGACCAAAAGTAGAGTGGATGGAAAGGGGTTGATTTAGTTGGTGGAATTGGGTTGCAAATGGAAATGGGTTGGTTTACCTGAGCCGGGTAAAATCTAGAACATACCCTAGACATGGCAGAAAATACGGGGCTTATTTCACTTTCACCCAGAGAGCCCAAAATTTACCGTGCTGGGCCCACCTTCGATGGTAGGATTTCATTAACGTCCTGCCTCTACGTCCCTTTCGATTCTGCACTGCCTAAAAAGTAATGAAAAAAGCCTACGAGCCCGCGAGCCCATCAATCTTCCAAAAGCAGGCCGCAGCCTGCACGACGTCCTGATTCCTGATTCCTGATTCAATGCAAGAGCATGATTTCTCAAGACTGAAGGATCCATTTCTGCAGCTAGGCAGGCTGACGCCGTACTGTCACCAAGGACTCCGGATCCGTCGGGGATTCCTCTGCAAAGTCCTTCTCAAGTTCACATATTGCTCCCAGCTAGAAAGATTCATTCCTGATAATGGAGATTCAAGTGAGTTCACACTGCAACGGGGAACACAGGAAACTCATATCACGTTCCCGGTGTTGATTCCCGGTGAGTCTCATTTTTCCCTGTGTATGTGTAGTTGCAACACGTGTCCAAAATTACTGTAATTAGTAAAGTTTTTACAGGTGTCAAATTTTAAAGTTCAGTGGGAAACATGAGACTCACCGGGAATCAACACCGGGAACGTGATATGAGTTTCCTGTGGAATAAAAAAAGACTTCCGAAAGATCGATGGGACCTGGACGACGACGGACTCGATCTGACTTCCGTCTGTTACGGAACCTCGATCTCTGACTCGATCTAGCTGCCCATACACGGCGGAATCGATAAAGACACCGATCGATACACAAACATGGAATTATATCAAGTTCCATACATACTTTCAAGCTAAGTATGTATACATATGGCTTCGGCCAAGGTATACCTGGAAGTATATATGTATACAGCGAACTTTATTAGTCTCATTCATAATTGTTGGGAGAGTTGATTGGATACCCAGCTACCGGGAACTAGACAACGCAGGCTTTTGGTGGGGTTGCTCGTCTCGACTTTTGGCACGACTCGCAGGTCGTACTGTAATGAATGAATTCGAGCTCTGTTCTCAAAGCAACTGAATGTTACGGAGTATTATATATATTTGCAGGAACTCAGCTCGGTACAGTAAGCACGTACTGGATCGGATGATCGACAGAAAAGATCGATCGATACTGTACGTACTGCTGTTCAGTAGAGAACTGTTCCGCTGCACTCATCGCTTCCGTCGATCGATTCCCAAAATCGAAGTCCTTCAATTCCCCAATCCCCATCAGTAACTTATATTTGGAATCTTTGAACCTGATCCCAAGTCAGTACTTGGAGATTCCAGCAACCGCAACTGAAGAGTATGTTATTGTATGCCGGGAAAGGACTGGAAGGAGACGGAGTGCCAAATTAAAGAGGGGCCTCAATTTTTATCAACAACGAACTTTTTCTCGTTCTACAGTAGTAGTGCGCAGCAGCCATTTCGAAGTGCTCCATTCGATCAGGAGTGAGCCCGGCCTCTACGGTTTCTCGTGTCAATTTCTTTCTGACACAAATGAAATGGAATTCTTGTCAAATGTTGAAAAACAATGTAGGTACACCCACAAGCGCCACAGATTGGTACTGCGCCTATTTACTATTATTAGGCTGTTCACATTTTCACATTGACTTGTTGGCAAGTGAAAGCACATTCCAATGCACCAAAGAACGTAGCATTTGGATACAATATGTAAAAGTTATTAAGGGTCAAATTTTGATGTTGAAAGCACCATGTGCACAATTGATTTTGGGAATGTACAAAGACTGTAGATGGTCCTTTAAATTCAGCTACGCTTTTGAGTGTACCCACCTTATTCCAAAAATTGCCTCAAAGATAATAATAGGAATTTGTGTATGTGGGTTTGTAAATCAATAGTGTAAAGTTTGTCTAATGCCAAACAAAGAGCCAAAGTTTTGAGTAAAAACACATGATGAAACTCCTTGGAGCACCAAAATTGGAGTGTAATGGAATTTGGTGTTGTATCTCTATTGAAATGTTTTTGGATAAATATTCCTTCAATGCCAGTGTTATAACTAAGGATGACTTTTACAATTTTTGAAAATTTCAACTTGGCAGATCTTCTTATTGACTAGTGATGGAATTATATTAAAATTTTGGGATGTGAGGGCAATATATAGGTGAGATTAGAGCTTATAAAGTGGAGTAGAATATGTTTTCAAGAAAATATAGGCTTGTCAAAATATGGTATTGCAAGGCTTTTATGTCCCACTAACTTGTGTTTTTCTTTGCAAAGAATGTTATGCTACTTTAAATTTGTAGAGCCTTGAATTAGGGAGAAATTTTCAAATTTTCAAAGTAAAATGGCCACTGAACTCAGTATTATATCATATTTTCATTGCTATACTAGTAGTATGACAAATATGTACACCCCTTGCAATATTAGCAAATACAACATAGTATATATTCACACACATTATATACTTGATTGATGTAGGCTAGTGACAAATCTACAAGTTGCTTAAAGTTAAATCTTGTTATAGGATTAAAATGAAAATTCATTTTATAAACTACACCAAAGTGGTGTTATTCAATAGACGATATGAAAGAATTCAAATAATTAAATTTTCTTGTATTATGAAAAAATTCTATTAGAAAGTTTGTATTTATTGTCTTCAAGCTTCATTGTTTTTGTATTGTTTTTTATCATAACATTTTGCATTGAACTATTTTAGAAAAAAATTTCAATTGCTAGTCCCAAGGGGTGCAATCTTTCCATTTCTTTGATGTTGATGTACGGACTAATGAAGGATAATTTTAATTTCTTTGAACCTAAATTTTATACAATTAGTTGAATAATGTGGCAAGAAACACTTACCGGTTTTGTCTCAAAATGGCTCAAAATGAGTCAGTCCTGTGAGTCCTGTGACCCTTTGAAATAATTTTTTTTTAAATTGAAAAAATATGGGTAATTTGAAGAGCAATGAGAATATCATGTCTCTTGAAATTCAGACCTAAGAAATTTTTTCTCTAAAATTAATAGACAATGGAAAATACAATGGAAATAGCTCTTTTCACTAATTTGGTAAAAATAGTAAAAAAATTCAAAAAATAAAAATAAAAAATCAATTTTTTCTCCAATTAAAGGTCTTTTTTTTCCAATAAATTTCATCTTTGGAAAAAATAAATTCTATTCTCTACACTTGTGCAAAGTTAGACACTTTGACAACATGTGGAGGTTGAATAATATATTATTTTCAAAAAATATCTTCGTAATATTGTGTAACTTTAGGTGAGGTCCTTGTATGCCAATTTTCAGCTCAAAATTTTCATTTTTGGGTCAAAATTAGGACTAAAAACCCCTAAAATGGCCATGGTAGACACCCAATCGGGGGAAGTTTAAAAATAGTAAATTAATTTTGAAAAAATTGAAAAAATTACGCAAAGTGTAAAACTTTTTTAGGCACCTTCATTTTAAGTTTCAAGTCAAATGAAAAAAAGATGCAAAAGTTATGAGCAAAAAACTACCTCCTAAAGGTCAAGGGGACAACAAAAAGGACAAGTGTTTCTTGCCAAAGCCCTTCAAAGTAAATTAGCATCCATATAATGTGATTCTAGACTTTATAAATAATGAAGGGTGTACAAAAATACAAAATTCTATCAATTTCTTTTTTCTAAAATAGCCCCTCCAAATTTCCCTTCCAAAAACTTAAACTTTCTATAGTATAAATCCATGAGTTGTACACTATTACATTGAATTTATAGAGGTGTAAGAATTTATGGTTTACTAAGGGTTGACTAGAATCCCATGTGCTTGCTGTACATGCAAATTTTAATCTAGATGAATGAACCCATGAATGAATAATATTCTCATTGGTTAGATACTTCCATTAGTTCAGTCAATGACTAAGTGGTAGGGTGAGTGGGCGACTAGGGTTTAGTGAATTTTTTTGAACGTAAAGGTTTTTGTTTACAATGGCGGAGGTTTTTCGAATTTTCTAGAAAAATTTCAAATTCATGTTCAAATTTGGTTTAGGGCTCACAAGGATTAGGTGAAGAATTCAGATGCTTACTATAACTATTTGTATGTCAATTGTTTGTATGAATTTCTACTATATTGTATTTATAATGATCATAGGGTATAAAAAATTGACACTTCAAAAAAAATTTAACTAAAAGATAGGGTACATATGGGTCATTGCAAGAAACACCGGTCCTATTTCGTGTCACAATGTGAACCACTTTTTTCTTTTCCACTATAACTTTTGGAGATTAAGTCCAATGAACATGAAATTTTTATTGAACATACCTAACTTGAAGTTTATTAGATACCTTATTTTTTAGAAATTAAAAATAATAATTTTATATTTTAAAATAAAATTTGTTGAGCTGTCACAAAATTACGTGTATAGTTATCATTATGTTTGCAGTGTCTAAATTTAATGATTTGAAGACAAAATTTTCATGGTATATTTTCATAGGTGTAAAACCTATAAATTTCAAATACAAATCTAAAAATATGTTTTTTTATGTCCTCCACATGAGTATAAATTTTTTCCCGTGGCTCGCAATTTTTGAACATTGATGATGGTTCTAAGATTGTTCTCTTGGTCAAATCTCATTAAAATCAACTTTCCTCAAATGTCCAATTTTTAGTTTTTCTTAAAATTGATTTTCCTATTTTTTACAAATTAAAATGTGGAAATATAATTTTCATGAGATTTTGCACTTTTCTAGATTTCCTACTTAGAGATTTTTCCTATGCCTTTCCTTTTTAGGGTGCCTTCTTCTTAAAGGTTTATACATGAAACATATTTTTCACTTTTTTTAAAACTTGTTTTTCTAATTTTAAAGTACTCCCGGAAAAAAAAGACTATGTTTGAAAACGTTACTCTTTTTGCACGGTGTTTCTTGCAACGACCTATATAATAAGCACCCTTTAGAAATTTAAGTAAAGTAAACCCCCTATAAATTTCAAAAAATCACCTACATAGCCCCTAAATAATAGATGCTTATTCAGAGGTGATCAACGAACTTCCCAAATAGTGCATCCCCTGGTTTGCTAGTTATTCTAATTTTATCCTTTAAAGGATCAAAATTCTAACCAATGTTCCAATCATTGTATCCATGATAGCAACAAAGTACTAGTGGAAAAGGTTATATTGAGCAATAATCACATTTTGACTCTTCCTAGTCATACACCAATTGGTGATTGAAAGAGTGTCTTGAGATTTTTCAAATTGTTGAAATGCTTCAAAGAACTTTTCATTACTTTAGATTAATTTTTTTTAAACTTGAATATCTTTCAACAACTACTATTTTACAATTAACCATCTTGTTCAATTACAAGCATGTAAGATGACAAACAAGAAAGATCTAAAAAGATATTAAGTGTTGATGCAAAGAAGATCATGTATTGAATTGTTGAAAGAAATTGACTAGGGAAAGAACCCTCATACAAATTAGTAAAATATGAATGATCATAATGTAATTAGATATATAAATTTAAAGATTTGAATAAATATAGATAAAAATGGAGGAAAATTGGGCGACGATTGTGAAAGTAGATGAAATTACACTTTTTGTAATTGAATGAAAAATGTAGGCCATTGTATTTTTCTTATTCAAAACATTGTAAACTTGAATGTCATTTCTCCTCAAAATTTTGTATAATTTCCAAACTACAACAAGTTAGTGTTATAATTGCATTGTACATTATAGTATAGTTTAGTCTAATTTCATACCCGATTGCATATTCTATACTCTTGTGATTTTAAATCCTAAAGGACCAAAGGATAATTCAATATAATCAAAAGATCCTAGATAGTTATGCATAAAGTCAATTTTATTAGGATGTTCACAAAATTTTGAGACAAGGAGTAAACAAATACCTCTTTAGTACGAATATAATCTTATTGTTTTGAATCCTCTACATAGATAAAAAATTGTGCTGCCTTGAACTTCTTTAAGTAGCCCCTGTAGCTTTAGGCAAGATATGAAAAACTTCTTTTAATTCTAAAATTCTGGCAAGTATGTAATTTATATGACACAAGATACAAATATCCAAAAAACAACTATAGGTAGTGTAAAAATCTCACTTTAGAAGGAGTTGAAGTGTATTGACCATATTGGATAACTAAGGAAAAAAAACACTTATAATTTCAAGGTTATAATCTTTCAATTTGTGTTTTTATCTAAGGTTTATGAATTTTTTTTCATTTTTTCCTTATTCCTGCAAAAGCATTAGGGGGGATTTGAGGCCTCCAAAAGGTTGTTTTGGGACTATTCCCGTAACTGTTCCTAGAACAGCTGGTGGCCGTTAAGCCAAAAATTAATTAATTAAAAAAAATTAAATTAAAAATTAAATTGGGTCCTGAAATGTAAAAAAGAAGTCTAAAAAATAATTTATGACATGGCAGTCGCTCGACCACGTAGGATTCCTACATTTCAGCATTCCTAAGACAGTTCCTGCGTTTTCAGATTGTGGGAACTCGTAGTCTTCTTTAGCCCTCAAATCCCCCTAATGTTACATATTTCTTACAATTTTAGCCCCAACTATGCCTCGGTGTATTAAGAGTTAAGCAGCAATTAGTCTAAATTCATGAAATTTCTTTTTTTTGCAATTAGAATGGATCATCAATATTTAATTGTTTGTCAATTAGCTAAGAAAATCTTAACAAAAGTCATTGATTCAATTGTTTAAACCTAACCTACAACTCTAAAATTGCAATTCTTGCTTGTATTCTCCATGAAAGTCTAAAATTTTCTATATTCTTTGTTGTAATTTTTATTTATTATCAACTATCAAGTCACATACACATCCTTGAAGGAATTTCTTAATATTGTCTCCAAGATTCCTTTAAGTTGTGACTTAACCCCTAAATGTTTTTTGACTGTGTTTTCACTAAAAATTTAAAATTGACATTTCTAATATAAGTATCAAACATTTTCTTAAACATTTTTTGACACATGTAATGATATAACTATAGGGTCTTGTAGTATGCTGGTTTGAATAGACATAGAAAAAAATTCAAAAATTTTCACCTTGTAGATTGCAAGATATTAGCATTTAAATTGACAAAAGTCGTTTTTTGGCCCTACAAAAAATTATGCAATTGCACTTCACAAGGTCACATTTGTTTGAAAAAAGTGGTTACCTTTTGGATTCATTCTTCAAGGAAAGTTGTCTGCATGCTTGAAAATTTCCAAATCATTTGGAATTGTTCGATACATAGGAAAAAAATAGTAAGTAGAAAGAAGCAAAAAGTGATTCAAAACATTAAATTGTAAGAAATTTATTTATGAAATTGAAAAATGCCAATCCCAATGGTTAGGATGTGGTAATAAACAATATACACTTTTCAAGTTTGTTTTTAAGAAAAAAATTGAATTAAATAAAGTATTTCAATTTCTTTTTGTAGTATAGAGATTCTATAACTATTTCTAAATTGCCCCAAACTACAACTCCTAATGACTTTTGATGCATAGATCAAAATAGAATGATTCAAAACTTTCCACTTAAATATAAATCTAAAAAAATAATTTCATATATTTAATTCTTGAAAAAGTAATTTTAAAGAGGTTTATTTTTTTCCTACTTGAATTGCTTATTGAGTAATGAAAACTACACATCTTATATTAGCTTTTAAAACATGTGATCAAAAGTTATAAAAATTGTTGGACCTTAAAGTTACTCCTTGAAAAAATGTTGTTTGGAAATTTCAAAGAAATGAAAATAAAGATTCTATTTGTTTTGAGCCGCCAAAAATTACTATGTTGCCCAAAATTGTAGTTTGGGCATTTAGGGGTTAAAAAAGACTTCTTTTTATTTTGCAATGCATTTCCATTTGTTTCAAAAATAAAGAGCATTTTAAAATGAAAAGTTTATCACCTTGTGATTGATCATGGCCCTTTCAAAATCTAAAGTGAAAATTCAAGTACCACAACATTGTTTAATCTAAAGAAGAGAGCGTAATGCATAAATTTATGCAAAATCTTTCCTGTTGGGATGAACTAGTTAAAAAATCCATCAATAATAATTTAATTTCAAGAAAAAATGTCAATTCCTTTGTCATCAAAAGAAAGCTTTATTTATTCATTTTTAAAATTCTATTTGAAGCATATTGTACGTAGTTAGTATGGTAGGTGGCTCGAAAAGAGACCTTCTTCAAATGATCCAGTAGGGAGCCATGTAATGGACAATCAATGGTTCCAAAATGGATTGCCAATAATGTGAGTGCATAATTAAGACTTGTCATATCTTGCTTCATATTTTGCCAATGGATGGAATTAAAGCCAAGGAGGGTCCATTTCAAAGCTAGGGTGTGTTTACTTAATTTTTCTGAATGAGAATTGATTGCTCAATTAACTTCTTCTAAATGTTAAAATGATGCAAGATTAATTTAGATTTTAATAAGATCACATTCGTGAATTTCATGTATTACTTTTTTGATGCAACATTGCTTATTTAAAGTCAAGTCATATCTTTTTTCAGACCACATGTGCATGGTTTTTGTAAGGCTTACAAGTTAGAAATAGGTACCTACCCCATAATTCTTTGAAAATTCATAAGTAATTAATGAATGCTCCGAAAAATATGAAACCACTTGAGTTAGATTCCTCATCAATTCCTCTTCAAGAGAAAAATAAGTGAAAATTTTCGAGCATCCGAAAACCATCAAAAAGGCCACCAGCCCTTAAAGGGTCACTTTTCAAGCCGGCTACCTTATAGGAGTTTTGAACTTAGCAGCTGATATTTTGCATATCGGTAGTTCAACGACATTGCATGAAACTAGTTTCTATAAATTAGTGTGGGCAAACCTAATAAGTTATTCAGTAGTTTGTTTTCTAAGAGGCTGAAGCTGAGGGATACATTCAGGCCTCGCTCAGCCCCTGAGGAAAACGCTGAATTTTTTTACCCACCCATGATAAAATCTTCTAATTTTGAATTTCTATTTGCAATCAGATGCCTCAAATTAAGGTAGAAGCACCTAAAAGTGACACTTGTTTCAAACTCTCAGATCTGGAGGGTAGCTACAAAATAAAATGATGTGTGTTTGTTAGGCAATGGTCAAAAAATTAACAAAATTGGTTTTGTATTTTTTTGAGCTTGTATGAATATAATATGAATTTCTGAAAACAACTACATAGATGCATCTATAGTGAAGATTAGACTAACATCAAAGTTGGCATGGAAACACCCAAAAGTGACACACTTTAATCTTGAATCCCGTGTGGGTGATTGGCTGTTTTTTTGGAAGAGTGACAACTTCTTAGAACCTCACTTGTTTACTTTAGAATCCCACATGTCTTCTTTGGATCCACTTGTGCTTAGATTTAGACTCTTTTCTAAATGTTTGAGAGCGACTAGTGTTACATTTGGGTGTTCCTATCCTAGCTACTTTGAACATTGAAATTAGGTTGTCCTACTCCAAGAAAGTTCATAAGCCATCATAGTTAATAAATTTTTTGTTAACAAATATTTCTACAAATATTTCCAATTGTACAAATAGAGGTTTATGATTTCCAATTACAACAAGTCCTTCAAATGTCATATAATTATTTTAGAATATTAGTAAATATTTATATAGTGTCAAATATTGAGGAACTAGTGTAGGGCGACCTAATTTCACTATTTAGTGTAGAATGGGCATATAACCTTTGAACATGGATGCTTTGTGTTTGATGAATGACAAAAAAATCTATCCTTGTAAAAGCGCAACTATTCATCCTCAGTATTAGGGATGGAAAGGAGAGATCTTCTACAATACTTTGACTTCCAATGAATATATTTGGCTTATTCAAAGGAGATGATGTCCCATTGTATCAAGATGCATGATTTCGTCGACCACCAGTCCATCCTTCAAGGGATAAGATAAACCAATCAAGCATGAAATAAGAAGCTTCTTTTTTATTTGGCACCCTTGGAATGACTGGAAGGGGTCAAGCAAGATGGCCAAGAGGTAAAAAACGGGGCAATAAGGGGGTCCAATTCTCCGGGTAGGGAGAACTGACCCCCTCGCTCGGCCACTTGGGTAAAATGCTGTAATTTTTTATTTTTCACACTAATTTTTTTTGCAAATTTTGAATTCATATTTGCGATCAAAGACCTCAAATTAGCTAAGGGGTGAGGAAAGTAGGGGTGATCACGGCCCAAACTAGGGGGCTTTTTATTTTGATTGCACCTCTGGTAAAACATGGTAAGGCCAAGCGAGGGGGCCAATCCACCCAGATCCAATTCTCCCTGGCCCCATTTTGGTGGGGTATCTAACTAACCTTAATTTAGTAGTCAGAAGCAATTTAGGGAGCATTGGGGTCAGAGCCAGAGTCCTGCCAGTTTGGAGATTCCCTCCGCCACACAACTGACAAAATCATGTTCATTTCAGGGAATTGAACTGGGCCAAATAGAATTAAGCAATTCAGGCATTTAAAAGGAAATTGTAGAATTTTTAAAATTCATTTTTTTTGTTGTTTTGATTCGTCCTCTAGTGCACGTAATAATTCTTTACCAGGGCATTCACTTGCTTACATAACATTCAGTAACAAGGCTGGCATTGCCTTGGCTCTACAGTGATGGTGTGAAATATGCCACATCCTGCAGTATTTGCAAGTAACTAATTGGTTGAGAGTGGAATATGCCACACCATCACTGTAGAGGCATGGCATGCTACTGAATGTTATGTAGAGGCCAGCCCAAAGGGTAATAAAAAGTTTCCTTGAATCAAGAAGGAGTACGGGCTTGTTGCTTACTGAGAGTGAATAGTGAATAGTGCTTTGACTTTGCAGCCTAATTGCGGTGGCTTTGACAATTGTCGTGGCTCACATTCTCTACTGAAGTTGGTGAACTAGGTTGAAATATTCTCCTAAAAAATACATAAAATAAAACACTTTTTGTTTATAATATTCTCAAAAGTAAGCTTGAATGACCATTTGAACATAATCATTAGATGAAATTTGAGGGCATTGGAAGATTGCAAGTTCTCGGACTACAGGAACATGAATCCTCTGTAGTCGAGAGGCTGCCACATCATTAACTTCTTCTTTTTTGAAATTTTTTTGGGGACTTTTTTCATATTTTAAGACCCAATTTTTTAATTTTTTGGATTAATATTGGCTTGACAATGGCCAATGATATCGGGAACTGTTTCAAGAACAAATCCAAAACGGCCTTCTATAGTCTTCAAATTTCTTCTAATGCATCAGTTATTTTGAATGTTGTTAGGAATTATTAGGGTATTGAATAGACAATGACATGTGTTAATTTAATCCCTAATTGCCCAAGGGAGGGATGAATGTGGTTTTGAATGGTTTAGGCAAAATAAATCATGATATGAGTAGAATTCAAACATCAAGTTTTCATTTTCTTCCCTTCCCAACATGACTTCATTCTAAACCTTGTACAATGGTCATAAAGCACCAAGTGACCACGTTGATTGCATTATTGGAAAAATAGACAAAATATTCTTTTTTAATATACTTAGATTTACTTCATCAATTTTCTATAGTTCCATCAATAAGTTCTTGAAAACACTTAAAGTTCAAATAATAAATGTTGGATCTCTTGGAAGTTAAAAGTAGAAAATAAGACTTAGTTCAAGAGGAAGTAAAACAATTTGGCTCAAAATAGAAATAGAGGTTTCAACTTTTAAAGTTCTTTTGAGTAAAATAGTAATTGTAGGGCTACCCATAATTTAAATATAATAACATGTTGAAAATAACTCGATAAACTTGTAAATGGTACTTATTCAAGGATATCTTCTAGTGATGTTTTATTGTGCTTTTCTTCACTCATATACTTTCTTTAGACTTTTTCCCATGGAAAATTCAAATATTATTTGCTCCTACCATATTTGCGTTTGTAGCAAACACTGGGTTTACAAACACCAAAATCAATTTCACATATGATAAAATATACAATTTAGAATGCATTAATTTAAAAAAATAAATATAAAAAATAAATAAATTTACAACAATATCCCAAATAGATTTAAAAAACAATTAATAAATACATTTAATAAAAATTGGTACACTTTCAAATTTGGTTTCAATGGCAAAAAATGAAAAGATTCATTTGATTTGGCAATTCAATAATGGTCAACTATCCAATCCATTTTGGGGAGGGGGGCTATTCATGTATGTGCACATAGGTGGAACTAGCAGACCATGAAGTCACGAGGAATATATTAGCAAATTTGAAGGAAAAATTAATAATTGCAAGAAATAATTATATTAGTTGATTGCTTAACCTCTAAAGGTGAACTATTAATCAACAAGCCTAGCCTATGAGGCTAGCTTTTGAATGAACCATTGACAAAAATAAATTTCATGCATGTTTTTAGAAGGTTTCAATTTATTGGATCTTCTTTTAGAATAAGCATTGCTTGCCATGTACCACATATAGGCTAAATAGTCAAAATACTATTCACTTATTGCATGCACTAATCAAACAATTTTTTTGCAAGCAACAAGCCCAATGCTTCTTTCCAAAAAAATTATTGATTCTTTCTTGGTCTTTTTGCCAAGGTAAGGAAATATTGTATAGGTAATAAAGTCGATCATAGAATGGATTTTTGAAGATTTTGGTAGTTTTTTATACTGTTAGTTTTCATGATAAACTTTTGAAACGTATTTTTTAGATCTGGTACCAAAAGTGTACTAGATTTGTGGGAATATCTAGTTTCTATATATTATTCAGTGCTTGGGAGAAAAAATGAAGTCCTCCTAAGCTCAAAATTGCTTTAGCATGGGGAAAAACCCTCTAGATAAATAATTTTTTTTTACAGAAGCTTTATTCATTGGACTTAAATTAGAAATGCAAAATTTATGAAGAGTCTTTTCTTTGGAAGATCAAGACATCATCTTGAAAAAATTGTGTACGGGATTTAGTTTTGAATTCAATTTTTACAATTTTTTAAAACAACATATGTAAGATGTAGATTATTCGCTACAACAATCTTTGTATTTGGATCAATGACTATGTTTCAATTCCATTTAAGAACTATTTGTGATTTAATTTTTCCTTCTATCAATGTACCTTTTTCAACATAATAATTTCCTTAAGAATGAACATTATTTATTTATTTAGGATTTTAAATTCAATTTTTTGCCATGCAGATTTAAACCTCAAAATTCTATATTGAAAAATTTCAAGTTAATGAATCACAAACCAAGTCAAACAATCAAACAAACAAACAAAAATGTACAACTTTTCTTTTACTTTAAACACTAGTATATTACAATCTATATAACCAGAGTTTATGAATTTTTTCCACACATTTTTGTAATTAATAATTTTAATGTAAGATCCTATTGATGAACATGCAAAAAATAATGTGCTTTTTCAATGTATTTCTTTGCACAAGAAATGACATTTTAAAAGTTTTTTTTAGTGAAACTTAGCGATGACCTTTAAAAGTTAGTTGTATTCAAGCCAACTCTTATGTAATGTGATAGATGAACTTAGGTAAAATATGAAGTGTCACCCATCAAAGAGAGATAATGAACATTTATATATAACTAGCGGTTGGTGCTTGCTATGCTATGCAATCATCATTAGAATTTAGAAAATTGATATAATGAAAGCTCAAATCTCACAAAAGCACTAAATCATAGAAGCGCAAAGAAGTGTTAAGCTTAGTAAACCAATGGATTTGCTACCTCTATTATATCTTCTTGTGGATCTTGTTTAATATCACCTTCATTGCAACAATTACATTATTTTTACAATATCACTCTTTGTAAAAAGTGATATTACAAAAGTGATTGCAAATTGCTACTCCTTTTCTGTAATATCACATTGTGTGACAATAAGATTTTCATGCATTCATGATTGAAAAAATTCTTATAAAATACTTAAAATAATTACTTTAAGGACTTATTGAAATCAATATCATGCATTCTATTCAAATATATAAATTTTTTATTAATATGTGATACAGTGAATGCATAGCATACCAAGCACCAACCCCTAATATTAATGGTAGCATTTGTGACATTAGGGAGGGAGTTATGATTTTAGTAGTATAGTAGTTATGAGTGTACAATCAAAAGTCTATTAAAACAATGTCTCAATAATCACACATGAGTAACATTGAAGCTTTCACTTAGGAATTGTTTGAAGAGATTTGGAGATCTAATGGGGACAAATTGTGTTGTACTTTATTGTTCTTTTGAAGCTACAATAGCATGGTGATATAAATACAAATCAAAGGTGTGTTGAAACATCTATTTAAAAAACTTACTTGCGTGGTCTATTGTATTCACATGTACAAGATTCCAATATAAAATTTGCAATGGAGCACATGCATCTTGTACCTCTAGTTTTACGTTACTACATTAAACTTGGACAATAAGTTTAGATGACAAGTCAATTTATAACAAAACTAGTTAATTCGTAGAGCCAAAAAAATCCAAAAACTTTGATATTATCTCGTATACTTCAATTGAATATATTTGTAGGCTATTATCATAAATTTAAAAGATCACAACAAAAGATGATTTGGTAATTTTGAGTTCAAATAGCACCAAAATCCCATGGACTAAATTGAATAATTTATAATTTCTATTTAAAGAATTTTTTGACATGCTTCTAATAGTAGTAATTACAAGTTTATATAAAACAAAAGATATTAAGATAATTTAGTGAGTTGTTAGAGAATTTGATTTAGGATGCTTTTTGTACATCATGAATAAGATATAGTAAAGTAGCAACATCAAAAAATTTCGTAGTAAATATTTCAAAATTTGAAATTCATTGATCCAACACAATCCCTTCACACCTTTTTCCGTTTTAGGCTACAACTAATCCCTTGTTTAATATAGCATATTTCAATTTTATATTTCAACCTTAGACCTTCCACTTCAAGAGACTGTGAGTAGAATGATGCACATATTGTCCTATGGAAAGAGCCTCACATCTACTTGATTTTTGGCAATAAAGCTAGAATGAAAAGAGCCAAATTTTATGAGATTTGGGGGTTGTAAAGGGTTGCAAGTTTTCTAAATGTTTAGGAACATGAGAATTGCACCAAATTAGATAATAGTATTTAATTGATATTTAATATTTTTAATCATTTTTTAATTTAACTGAAAAAATACGTCGTCTACAGACATTTAGTGTTCAATGAATGACAAGGCATTCTCTTATGTAGAACATAAATGCAACTATTCATCCTCAAAATTAGGGGTAGAAAGTAGAAATCTTCTACATTACTTTAACTTCAAATGAGTTCTTTTATTTATTTTTAATACCTATGATTTCCATGGTTTTTGAACAAATAATTTCTATAAGGCCCTCCCATGTTCTTCCAAAGTTAAATTATTATTTTTCAAATTTCTTTTAAAAAAAACCATTTGTTGAATGGAAGATAGCTACTAGTATGCATTTGATTCATTAATATTGTTGTTCATATAGAGGTAGGTTTCGAGCCCTAAGTTTCAAGCCCCACTCCACATTATAACATTATCAACCAACCCTATTGCTTAGTTAGAAAGTGAGCATCTCTAACATGACAACTTCCTAATCAACCAATGACTCTTTGCAAATTAACCCCTAAAGGACCATTGTTTGTTTGGTGGACTAATGAGATTTTGGGCTAGTACCTATGGTTTAAGTTCATGTCGTGATTTTTTGAAACTTTTCATAAGAAAGAAAAATTGAATAGATTCATGGGAATATTACTTTTTTCCTAGTTGGTGCCTAGGAACAAAAGTTATGCCTAAATAAGCTCAAAAGAAGGGAGACTAAGCAACAATTTTTTTTCTCAAAATCTTGAATTAAAAATTAAAAAATTCTCATAAATTGTATTTTTTGTCTAAGTGTAGAACTTTGATTCATTTCATTTGAATTTGTTGGGTGAAAGTTATAGACACTCTTGTTTTAGCAACAATCTAAGCATTTTTGTACAGAAAGAGCTTGTAGGTTTCATTTTTGAATACAATTTCTACAATTAAAAAAGACGTTCTATATGCTTTAGTTTGCTCTCTTAAAAAATTTCACCATTGGAATCACTCCATTTTAATTCCATCTTAAAGATTTTGATCATTTAGATTTTCCTTCTATCTCATACCTACTTCTCTTGAACATTTTTTTTAAGAATGAAAATTAAGTTTCTTTAAACTCATTTTTTCCCCCTAGACTCTCAACTACCCCCACCCCCCTCTATTAAGATTTAAAGCTCAAGACTCATAGTGCAAATAATCAAAGTTAAGAAGGTTCAAAGTTAAATAATCTAGTCTTGTAATGTGCCCAAAACTTGTGTTATCTACTTTAAATGCAAATATCTTGCAATTTGTGAATTTTTTTCCCACACATTCTCAAACTAAATAGATATAAGTTCCTATGGTAAAATGGTAAAAAATGAAAAAAAGAAAAGAAAAGAATTTTTTTTTACTCTTCGCTAAAGAAATAATAATTTTGAGTATTTTTTATACAAAAAAGGCCTTGGTCCTTCAGTGGTTAAACCACTAAATTCATTCCCAATTACCTTGAGAGGAATTATTTCAATCTCGTAGAGAGAAAAGATTAGATTGGTAACCAATGTTATGCATTTGAACCCAACTCCAATGGTCAATATGAGCTCATTTAGAGAGTGAGTTTCAGGGTATCCATTGATGATGCTTTGTATTACTTCAAATTGGAGATGGAGATATTCTTCCCCAAATTTGGCTCCTTAATTAGAAACCTCAGGTCTCCCCTAAGGTAGACCTACCTAATTCTGTTTGCAACCCATTTCCGTCACCCCATTACCACCCATTCTACTATCCAAATCTGTCTAGAAATAAGCCAACTCTGTCTAGTAATCTGACAAAATCAGTGCATTTATGTCATTTAGGGTATTGTAGCAATAGCTGATTGGTGAATACCTAGATGCTTATAGGGACATAAGAAGGTGGTTGTGGGTTGTTATTAGGATGTTTATGACCCTAGTTATAGGCGCTTTTGAAATTTGGGTCTGAACACTTCAAAAATTCACGAAAATTACAATTTTGATCAGAAAATTATAATTCCACTTGGGTTTCATTTGTGAAACATGCGGGCACATCTGGAAAATATGTGTCCATCTTGGAATTGACCCCAAGATAGTCCAATTGCAAATCAGGGTGGTAATAGGTTGGTCTCCCTTATTTTGAGTCCCACCCACGGGCACTTTTCCAACACTGTATCTCACCTGCCACTCGACTCTGTATGGCTGGGGCTTCCCCGTTCCCCCATAGGGTCCGTCTCCGCGGCTAAGCACGACCAGCATACAATACACGTAGAAATACATCCCGTCGACCCTTCCCAATACGCAGCGGGCAGGGGGCGACCAGACCGACGAAGCCCGCGCGCACCTGCCTCCCGGCCTCCCTCAAATGAAGATTCCATCTGCAGTTGGCTCCTCGCGACTGATTACTCGCCTTTGCCCTCTCGGAGCCCCAGTCGCCCCTTGCCTCTCGAGAATCTCAACCTCCCTCCCTCCCTCCCTCCCTCCCTCCCTCCCTCCCTCCCTCCCTGAATTGGAAACACTCCCAATTCCTCGACCCCTTCCAAGACAAGCCATCCCTCTCATTCATTTTGTCTTCCTGGATTTCCAGCCGGGACGACTCCTCGAAGGGGATTTCGGGAGCAGGCGCAGCCCCAAACTGCGGCCTTTCGGCAACTTGCGCACAGACTCCGGGTCCGGGCCCTCCGCCTCGCTGCGTGCGCGGGGTCGAACGCAAACGCGTCACTGCTTGGGGCTCATTTGGGGTGGTCGGATCACGTTTGGGGGAGTTGGTGTATGGAATCAAGTTTGGAGTTCGCAGTTCGCAGTTTGGAGTGGTGGTGACGTAGCTATTGGTGGGGGTTCAGGGCTGGGGGTGAGGATTTTGCGGTGTGGGGGATTCGGGTTGTTGGTTGTTTGGGTTGTGTTGGTTGCAGGTTTGAGGTGCGGCTATGGTGGCAGGGGATGCGTGGTTGGGTGCTTTGCGCGACGGGAGTCGGAGTGAATGGTTGGGGATTCGCGGGCTGGTGGTGTGGTCTTGGTGGAGTTGAACATGGGAAACGTGTTGGTGTGAGGCTGAGGGTTTGATACGAACTCGTGGAAGCTAGCCCGGATTTGGGTACCGGTTCGTCTAGAAAGGATTGGAGCAGGTGGAGGAACGAGCCGGACAGTGTGATACCTTGAAAGTCGAAATCTGGGTTTGTTGGAAGACCGCGGGATGAGCATCTAGTGTTCGAATGGTATGGCGGTGTTCGAATCAATGAAGAAAGAGGTAAACTCTTTTCCAAAGTCTTACTGAAGATTCTCGGTGGGCTGGAATCTTTGCAACCTCTGCTTCGAATCCTTTACTGATAGCACAAGACCGTGGACAGGACGAGCACAAGACCATTGGTATCCGAACTTCACCCACTACTCTTATTCTAAATCCTGGACAACAGAATCCAAACTACATTACTCTACTACCAGACGCATTTCGAACCCATTCCTCTCTCCGCCCATGCCAAACCTTCAATGCCGATTCAGATGCCACCGATGCTGCCTCCACTAGCTGCGCACCACCAAGGCGGTGGCAGCAGCAGTCCGCGAGCATCGCCAGGCGGGTCATCCCGATCACCATTCCCCACACCCGTATTACAGCAGCAGCAGCCGCCGCTGCCTCCCTTCCCATCCACCCATGGCTTTGATCCCAATCCACCCCAACAGCGATCCTATTTCCCTTCTGCAGGCTCACCCTCTTCCTCATGGCCGCAACCGCAGTCTCCGTACCCGCCTTCCACCTCCGGAAACTACCCATTCAACATGCCTAAACCGGGCTCTTCGATCCACGCCTGGGACTCCAGTACGTTTCAGATGCCGTCGACATACCCCATCATGCCCCCGTTTCCACCGCAGTGGAGCACCAGTCCTAGTGGGAATACTACTACTACTGCTACCACCAGCCACCAGTGGTCTTCCGGCGGGACCAGCAACATCCACTGGCCGACGAGTGGAGGGGGGATTGGAGTGCCCAGTCCGAGCAGTGGGGGGAGCAGGCCAGCCAGCCATGCGCAGCTGAGTGCTCTGGTACCGCCCTCCAGTGGCAGCAGTGGGTTGAATGGTTTCCACTCGCCAGGAGGACGACACGTCCCCCCGGGGGAAGGGTTTATGAATGCGGGACTGCAGGAGGGGCTGCAAATGCCGTCGTTCGAGAGCTTGGGACGAGGCGGTGGATCCAGCGCTCCTTACCCGTCGGCCACGATGGTTATCACACCCAAAACCGATGGTCAAGGCGCTATCCTGTGCGACCCCCTGCAGGTTAGTGCCCATTTCCCCGTGTTTTGAAAATGGTTATTCAAATTATACGTAACATTCCACAGCCGGCCCGTTTTACATACTCCGCCTTACAGCAGTTATACCCTGGAAAGTTGAGCTGATTCCAATCTTACGACAACATCTTCCCGAAGTCCTACCGTATATCTTTTTTCTCCGGTATCTTCAGATTATCACAACCATATCACCTTTTGAATTCCACGAGGGTTCAACTCAAGAATACGAGAGAAAATCTATTGAGTGCTTTGTGAATGAATACGCGTGATCGTCTCTTTAGCGTAGAAATTCGGGTTCAGAAATTTTATTTGAGAAATCCAGGCCTGCTGATTCAACTAATGAATGCTCTGTGAAAAATACGTGTGATGAAGTATTTAGGGTAAAGCAATTCTAATTATGTGGGTGCATAGACTTCACAGAGTAAGCTTGCCTCTAATTTGCGGTCATAAAGTAGGCCCGGGACCATTTACATCAGCGCTTTTTGTAAAGCACTCTTGTAGAAAAGTTCAGCTGCAGAAAATCTGGTACCTTATTCTTTAATCGGTCAGGTGGAGAATGATAGCTTTGGCAGGAGCCGGGGAATTGCCCGGCATTTTCAATGATGCTTGTAGATTTGGTTTCTTGGAAATCCTTTTCTGAAGAATGAAGTGATTGTGCTGTGCATGTGATGATCATTGTTCGTGCGTCACAGTGATTGAAATTACTGCGTTTTGTTGCGTTTTGTTCTAGAGAGTAAGTTACGGTCTAGAGAACTGTGCCGTACATATAATAGTGTCCTATTGAATCAATCTACGTTTGCTGATAGGTGACACTACCTGAGAAAATGTATTGCTTATCCAGTAAAGTGTCTTATCAAACGTTCACTTAGATTCAGTTTTTAACGTCAATTTCGTGTAATTGGCGATATTCCGTCATTTTGGCGAAGTTCAGACTGTGCAGTCTAAACCTAAATTCAATACTAGTCTTAGTATTTGGCCTGAAATGAGACCATGGTGAAGATGTATGTCGCAATTCCGGCTTGAGTATCGCCATTTGAACGAAATTAACGTTTCAGTTTGTACTTAGGATACCGGCATTTGCTTTGTAGTATTCAATTTGGTGTACAGGGTTCTGGACAGTGAAACGTTGGTGATTCTGGAGATTATAAACGGTGTAATTGCTTTGCATCAACGCTGGGCACAGTTGACCTATTTCAAAGATGTGCAAGTGTGCCAAGGGTATTGCAGTTGTGAGTTTAGTTTTTGGATTATAGGGCTTAGTTCTAAGTTAGTGTGGGATTTATCGGTCATTCTTTTTTCATATAGACAGTATATTACCCTGTGTACGTAAATTGCTTGTACGCTGTACGATAGTGCCAGATATAATTTTTCGTAATGATATTACTTGATTCTTTTGGAAAGTCTGAGATGTACGTAAAACTTTTCCAAGATGATCGTGACAGGGAATCCTAGAAAAATATCCACAGCAAAGTGTACGTTTTGCTCAGCAAGACGAAATCATGTAGCAGGTGGCATTTTTTAATTCTTAGTCGCTTACATTTCAAGTTCTTTAATTTATCAGCCTGTTTGTTATCTCCTTATAATTCTGGATGTTGATGAGTCTGGAGAAACGCGAATATACCGTGATTGAGTATTCGGAAATTCATAGATTAGGAGGTGATAGTGCCGTGGAGCTTTCTAGGGTACTCCTGCAGTCCATATTCTGGTGGCGGACAGAGCGCTTCATGGGAGATGATTCATCCAATTAACTTCACATTTATTCAAAGTAATGCTTGAAGTTTTGTACAAAATCTAAGTCCTTTTTCAACCACTTCGATGAAATTGAAGTGTATGACATGTTTGTGCAATGATATAAGCAAGAATGTGCGAGTATTTGAAAATGAATTGGAGCATTATAAAGGGTTGAATTGTCCCTATCTACGAGAGTTTAAAAACATTTTATGTCTGGATATGGGTTCTCAGGTCTTGTGAGACCTAAAGAAAATTGCCTGCAACTGTGGCAGCAGGTGCTACTGGATGGATCTTCTGAGCCGAGTCTCAGTATCCGTGACGGTGAGGGTTCCACCCAAACAGCAGACGCTTCAGTGAACATTCCTGAATGGGAGCCGAATTGGATGGAGAATTTTTCAGACACATACAATGATGGCGGACCTTTGGACAATATCAGTGGCGGACAAGTAAGTGATCCCTTGTTTGGACGCTTGTCTACAATCTCTGTAATTCGTGTGTCATATTTGTTAAATTGGTTTTGTTTTGGAGGGCAAAAATTGTGACGTTCAAGTGCACTAAGCTCTCAAAACCACGACCGGTTTCCAGAACTACGACTGGCACAGATCTGAGATTTGAGCTGGATGCCTAGAAAAAAATGCCGATTTCTCGAAATTACGCCGTTCTACCGAATATGAGGAGTAGTATATATATTTTTCTTTTGGCATTGATATTTCCGGATTGCCTGGCCTGTAATTTCTTGATGTCGGCTAACAATTCGCAATTGCAGGTGTTCCAACAGCAGAAGAGATTCCCTTCTGTACCTCCAGCACCCATTTCTACAAAAGACCCACCTGCCCAGCAGCAGCAACAGCAGCAAGCAGGTGCGTGCTTTAGACTAATTAGCGGATTTATTATTTGAGTTTTATTTGCATCAATAATGGCGTTTGAAAAAGTGTCAATTTCGTGAATTTTCCGTTAGTGTGACAAATTTGACGTCATAGTGAAGACCCTAAACTATTGTGTTGTCTTTACATTTAGGTGCTACTTCAGAAGGGAGCCCGAGTCCTTCAGTGCCACCTGCAACTACAACTGCTGCAGCGGCGGCGGCGGCAGCTGCCGCTGAAGCAGCTGCTGTCAAAACACGTCTACGATGGACTCCGGAGCTTCATGAAAAGTTTGTGGACGCTGTTGCACAACTGGGTGGCTCGGAACGTAAGTGAAAGCCATTTTTAAAATTCTCATTGGATCTGTTTGTTCTTTTCTCATGAATATAATTTGCCATCATTTTGATTCCTTCGTCTCAGTTGATGACTTAAAGACAGAGGATACTAATTGTATCTGACTGGTTACTTTTTATTTATGCAGGTGCAACACCCAAAGCAGTTTTGCGTGTGATGGGCGTTACAGGGATCACTATCTACCATGTCAAGAGCCATTTACAAGTCAGTAGGACTTCTCCAAAGAGTTGCCATTCAAAGAGAGAGCTTTCTATTTAGAGCTCAGCTTTATTCGAGTTCAATCGTTTCCATAGTGTGCAGCAATTTGAAGGTGTTTCTTAATTTCAGTGGCTCATGCAATTTCCTGTGGGTTTGTGCAGAAATACAGGCTTATTCCTGAGGCCGCTTCTGAAGGTAAGGCCATATCTCGTGGCTTGTTCAAATTCTCTGTGAATCTAGGTTGTAGCGGGTATCTGGATATGCAATTTTTTTGAAAGCATAACCCTCTCTTGTCACACACCTTTGTCACGTGGTGTATTGCTGTTGAAAAAGAAGGTTTAGAGTCTTGACCCCGTCCTGCTCACTTCCTTGGAGAGAGTTATATAGATCTCTAAGATTTAACGTTTTCTACCTTGTTTAGAAGAGAGGATTATGTCTGATACCGTAGATAGCCCCACTCAGGCCTTCCGACCCTCCTCCGTTTATCTAGTACACTCACAATTGTCTCCCTTGGCATCCTTTTTTCAGTATCCCTGACTCAAATTTTTTTGTGTGCAGATTCTAAAAATGATAGAAGGCGAAACGATAGTTCCCTGGGCGCCATGAATTTAAATTCGTACGTTTTTCAACATTCTGGGAGCTATCAATTGGTCTTTACTTTCCACTTCGTGATGACTCGAGAGGAGTGAGCCCTGTGTGTTTAATTATCTAAGATTGTGCAACCACATGGTTTTAGACAAGAACAGGAATGTCACTGAGAGAGGAGCTTACGGGGCATGGTTTGGAAAGATCCACCCATTCAACTTCTGATAGCAATGAGGTGTTTCTGACTTGAAGCATTTGCGGTACAATTGCAGGAGTCTCCAAATGACACAAGCGCTGCAGATGCAGATGGAGGTGCAGAAGCGTCTCCATGAGCAACTGGAGGTAACTGATCGAACCTCATCTCCTCATGTTTTTTTGGTTTTCTTTCTGTTGATGTCGCTAGTTTCTGCTTACAGCTCAGCGATAGTGGCAGGGATTACGGTAATCACGAATTGTGATCCCCCTTGTGTGCATTAGGGGGAGTCATTGTCCTCTTTTCCCCTTTTCCTCATCTCATTAAATAGGCGACATGGTCTCTTTAGAATCCTACACCTCATAGCAGTAACTCAATGGCACGAGCTCAATGTGTTGAAGACGAAGGAAGTTCTTTGAGAAAATGCATTAGAGCTTATCTTTCTACTGTCCGTGTTTGTGCCGAAAGAGGAGGAGTGAAGCGCGAGAGAAAATAGGAATGAAGCTGAAACTTCACTTACTTCCACTTGTGACTCCTACTTAAGTCCTAATTAGTCGTGTCATGAAAAACTTCAACTTCGTGTTTCTCATGGAAAATGAGAGGGTTTTGTACTTCCAAGACCATTACTCCTTGACAACCCTAAACAGACTGTCCATCTGGAGTCCCTGAATAGCAACGACGAGAGAGTAGGTTATGAGTGTGTGCTCCAGTCTTTGACAGTGTGACAAGTTTGACAGTTGTTGCAGACTGTTGTTTTTACAGAAGGTCATATGTTACAGAGTGTCCTGACAAGCGCGTTATGTGCAGATCCAACGAGAGCTTCAACTGCGAATTGAGGCGCAAGGGCAAAGCCTGAAGATGATGCTGGAAGCACAGGCCAAGGCAGGAGCCTTCGTCCTGCCTGGCAAGGAGCCTGCTAGTGAAACAGCCAACAGCCGGGATGCATCGCCGGCTCAACCGTCTCAAGGCCTAGCCACACAGAATCCAACTGATATTCACAGGTAAGAATTGCTAAAACACATTCCATTAAACGTAGAATCCGAATTAATGAACTCCAGATAAAGTGATTTTGTGAGAAGTGGAGTCTATTTTTTGTGAATCAACTGAATTTTTTTGAGTCTTCCAGCACTGCCATGGGGGGAGGTCTAAAAATTAATGTGAAATTTGCAAACTAATCACCTCCGTTTCTCTCTAAGTCCACTTTTCTGAACCCCATTTTTCATGGAATAGCCTATGTTTTGCAAATTTATGTTCATAGCTTCAACTTCGTTCAAGAATGCCAAACGGGTATTTCATTCCATGCCATGCATGAGGTACCAGTTTTCTTGCAACGATTTGGGTGCTCTTCGGCATTCAGCATGACTAAGTTCACCTTGTCTACTGAGTTTCTCGTTTTCCCAATTTGAGAAGAGAAGATACATCTTTGCAAATGTTCTAATCACGATGCTCGTATGACCCAGGCATGACAGCTCCTCTCCGCGCGGCACCAGCGAGAGCTCGCCAGCACGAGAGCCGACCACCAAGAGAGCCCGGGTGGAGGTTCCCAACCTGGTCATCGTTCCGCAAGAGCCTTTCCTGGAGGCCTTCAACAAACAAGACAGTGCTAAGCTCAGTAGTCCCAAGCCTACAGGACTGCTCGGTTTGCAGAGTTGTGCAGCCAGTCCCAGTCGAGATAACTCGCCCTCTGCCTCCTCATGTCCATCGCCACTCCCGTCTCGGTTAAGCAGAAGCTCTTCCGCCGTCGATGGGTCGTCCACCACCATCACCGTGGAGGGTGTCGCGCCCGCACCCGTACCCGCACCCCAGCAGCGGCACAACGCTGTGCAGGGCTGCATGCCCCAACAACCCGGAAACTTGCCGTCCAATTCTTTACAGGCATCCGTGTGAGGAGTGCTGATGTATACTCTCGTACTTCGTTAATCTAATCTCCAGTCAATGACATTCTAGAAGATCACATTGCATACCTCATGTCGATCGATCACATTGCCGTTGACGTCCTGCACTAAACTTGCAGTTGTCTCGCGTTCATTCGCACTATTGCACCTTTGATTATGACGAATTCCCAAGCAGTCACGTTAAATTGAGGGTTAGAGAGTAAAAGAGTACCTGCGAGAAATCCGGAGCTGGGAATCCCGGGAGTTGGAACTAATCATCTGTTTGAACTGCTTCTGAGAGGAATTGTGGGATGCAAAAACAAATCTTTAATGGCTCGGAAAGGGGGCGACCGACTGAAATCTGAACCAACCTTGCAACGGGCCTTCGATTGGTCTCTATGAGGATCTGTGTGAGGAGTGCATGTACTGGCGAGAATTGGGAGGCTTGAGAATGAGGACCACAAGGAGATTATTTGGTTTTACTATGTAGTAAAGCAAGGCAATTTACTATCTCTTTTACTATCAAGTTAACACTAAAGTAGCAAATGACACAATGTAGAGAACACACTACCATCTCTACATTCTGAAAAGACAGGGAGAACTGACCCCCTCGCTTGGCCATTTGGCCATTTGGCCATATTTGCAATCAGAGACCGCAAATTAGCTAAGGGATGATGAAAGTAGGGGTGATCATGGTCCAAACTAGGGGGCTTTTTGTTTTGATTGCACCTTTGGTAAAACATGGTAAGGCAAATTAGCTAAGGGGTGATGAAAGTAGGGGTGATCATGGTCCAAACTAGGGGGCTTTTTGTTTTGATTGCACCTTTGGTAAAACATGATAAGGCAAATTAGCTAAGGGGTGATGAAAGTAGGGGTGATCATGGCCCAAACTAGGGGGCTTTTTGTTTTGATTGCACCTTTGGTACAACATGGTAAGGCCAATCCACCCAGATCATTTTGAAACTAGTGAATTTCACTACATTTCAAATGTAGTAAAAAAAATCCGTTGTTTTAATCAACAAAAAACACTACAATGTACTCTTGATAACCAACCGGGTTTGAACCCAAGACTTCGTGCCTAGCAACCCAAAGACCTTACCAATACACCAACATTCAACTTTCATGTCATGATGAAGAATTTTTTTCTTACTTATCTATTTTTACTTTGGTATTATAAACTCATCAGACTTTGGTGGACATTTTGGCATAGTAGAATGACTTTTTTTCAAAAACTTTGGGCTAAGAAAAGTTGTCAAATCAAACTAACTTTCACCTCAAGAATTTTTTTTGTGATTTTGAACTTGCATTCAAAAGTTATGGACAAAAATCAGAGAGGATGTTTGAAAATATCAATGTGGTGTTTTCCATGATTTTACTACATTGATAATGTGGGAAAACAATTTTCCACATTGGATGTGTGAGATAGTAGTAAAATGGTACAGTTTACCATGTTATATAGAGAATCCACATAGCTTTTCCAAATTTCCACATGCTGATGTTTTGATTAATGGTGTTTTGCATGATTTTACTACGTTATAATGTGGGAAAGTGAAATAATCTCCTTGTGGACATGAGCTAACCCCTCTTCGTGGAATGCCAAACATGCGAAAGAGTTTCATGGTTATTCAACTAAGTTATACATGAATCCACTCAGAGAGACTTGCCACATGTTGACAGCAGAGGGTTCTCTTGCAATTCAATGTCGTTGGGTTTGGGGTTTGGGGTTTTGAGTGTCATGGAATCAACAACATTGGATGTGTCCCGAGAAACTAGCTTGCCTCTTGACTTGGAAATGGTTGGAGGAAGTTGTAAGCTACTTGGGTAGGAAGGAAGAGAGCAGCTGACTAATTTATTGATGATGCTGAACCCTTAAAAGGACGGACCTATAACCACCAATTTCAAGCGTCGTTGCTCATCACTCAATTTGCTGCCATTGTGGAAATAGGCATGTATGAAAAAAACTTATTTATAATTGTCAGAGATGGAATTACATGTCTTCTCTACTTTTGAAAAAACTTATTTATATTTTTCACAGATGGAATTACATGTCTTTTCTACTTCACAAAAAAATTAGATTTTTTTTAGGAAACTTGCTTTTTATGAGAATTTTTGAAGAGAAAGTGAAGAAAAATCACATCAAATAGAAAATTATTTCAAAAAATCTGAATTTTTTTCATCATATGTGTACATTATAGTGGCAAACATCATTTTGTAAACTCAATTTTTGTGTCATTTTGTAATTAGAATGAAGTAGACATTGAAAATACATCCAAAGTTCAAACTACAATAAGATATTCAATATTACAAAAAATTTCCTAAATTCCAATTGGAGTAGAAACTAGAGTAAAATAATGATCTTTGTTTTGTTAGTTGGGCTCAAACTCAAAAAATATCATTTTAATTTGTGGAGAAATGATAGATTTAGAGCAAGGAACAATAACTTCTCAAAATACACTAAAATAGCATATTTTGCCATCCATTCCTTTTCACTTACTTCTCAACTACATGAAAACAAACACTACACTAAAATTGGTAAATAGTGTTGGATGATAATTAGTGTTGTTCCCTGTTTTTTACCCCCCAACACTATTTTTCAACTTATGTGTAAATAGTGTTGAGGCACTTAATTGTTGCCATAAAAATTTGTTCCTTCCCTACAAAACTGTAATTTTTACCCCCCGCCGTAAAAATTTGTCCCTTCCTTGCGAAATTGTAATTTTTGCCTCCCACCGCAAAAATCTGTTGCTTTCCTATAAAACTATAATTTTTACTTTCCACCGTGAAAATCTGTCTCAACTGTAATTTTTGCCTCCCGCTGTGAAAATTTGTCCTTTTCCTAGAAAATTGTAATTTTTGCCTCCCGCCACGAAAATCTGTCCTTTTCCTAAAAAATTGTAATTTTTGCCTCCTACCACGAAAATTTGTCCCTTCCCTAGAAAATTATAATTTACTATAGAGCTAAAACAGTGTTAGAATGGATAAATAATCTTCTAACACTAACCTTGCTAATCACAATTAGTGTTATCTCAGAAAATTAGTGTTGCCAACACTATTTACCAATTTTAGTGTAGTTAGATTAAAAATTCAATTGAATATTCTTTCTAACTCTATACAAAAGGTCAAGATAAAAAAGTGGATGAAAAAACTACTTCTAAACTCTTTTGAGGACCCTGGGTACCTTATAGGACCAACTTCTATGTGGAGTCCAGGGCTAATGAAGCCTACTAATTGATGATAGAAGGCAAAGTAACAGTTGCTAAATTCCATTCACATGGAGATGTGGAATTGGTTGAAACAAGAGACAGTGAGTTCTCCCAACCCATACATCCCTTGGTCATGTGTTTGGTACTGTTGGAAAGCTTTTGGCTAGAAGAGTTAAGTTACATGGGCTTGGTTCTGTGGCATTTTGACCGACAGTGTGAAAGTTGTGGATTTTGAGTTATTTTTTATTTTTAAAAATTAAAAAAATATTTTTACATATATTTTGTGTGTGATCTTGGTATCGTCAGGAAGCCCTTGACAAGGAGGGATGCACGGACTTTATTTCATGGCATTTCGACCCATGGTGTGAGAGTTATTGAATTTCAAAGTTTTTATGCATTCCAAAATTAGATTTGATTGTGGCAATCGCACATGGCACGCTCATATATGCTCTAAGTTGTTGATGATCCAGTTCATGATTTTTGTTTCTTTTGGTGAAAGTTGTACTTCTTTATGCAACTTCTCCAATAAGTTTTATTGAATGTAAAAATTACAACACTTTAAATTGGACTTCTAGACTTTGTGAGGCCACTTTTGAGCCCTTGGGCCTTAAGAGGCTAAAAGACAAAGTAGTGACTATGAAAATCATTCATTTTGATATTGTGGAAGTGGTTGGTTTACAAAAATTCAAAAGTAATCATCAGAAGTCAAGCTATTGTAGAAGATCTCCCCCTTTGTACAAAATTTGTAATCACTAAATTTGACTCTTGTACTCAAAGCAATCTTTCTAATGAGCTCCTAGTATATAGATCTCCCAATGACAATACACTCCCACACTTGGATCAAATGCTTGACATGATGCAACTATTGTTGTCAGTATCCCCTAGGATGAGGGATGAGGCATTAGTAATTGATCATTTAAGCAATTTTAGAGTAGATTGAACGTAGAATGAGAGGGTGGAAAATTTTCCCATGTAGAAAGCTAGAAAATATACAAATTCTAAATTTTTTAGAATTTAATTCCCAAAATTGAAATTATTGTGAATTTTGGAAGCCAAAAATCACTATTGACTGATAGACAATGTTTAGAGTCTTCCAATTCCAATCATTCAAGAATTTTTGTCTTGCTCAGGGTGATTGTAAGAAAGGGTGACTGATTTCCTAGTCACAATTAAAACCATTTTCTTATTTTTTGCTATAGCTTTTGAAGTACAAGTTGAATGAACATGAAATTTTTTATTGAATATGTATAAATTTAAAAAAATTAGATGCCTTATTTTTAAAAATTTTAAAAATCATTTTATATTTAAAAACTATTTTTGTTAATTTGTCACAAGTTGACATTTAGGGGTTTTCACTACGTTATGAGTCACTAAATTTAATGATCTAGAGCTCAAACTTACATAGTCTATTTGCATAATAGGGAAGCATGTATCTACCACAGGAAATTTGAAAATTCATTATTTCATGTCCTCCACATGAGTGTAAACAACACTCCCATTACACACAATTTTTGAATATTGAAGACAATTTTTAGATCATTCTTTTGGTGAAATATCATCACCATCAATTTTTTCCAAATGGACAATTTTTAGTTTTAAAAAAAGTGGTTTTCCTATTTTTTATAAATTTAAATGTGAAATTACACTACCAATCACTATTTTCATGAGATTTTGCACTTTCTAGTTCACCTACTTAGAGAATTTTTCTATACTTTTCCTTCATAGGGTACCTTCTTCTTAAAGATATATACATGAAAAATATTTTTCACTTTCAAAAAAAAATATTTTTCTAATTTTAAAGTACTCCCAAAGGTAAAAATGAGTCTTGTAAAAAACACTATGCTTTTTCCACACCCTTTCTTGCAATGACCCCTCACTATTTCCTACTTTCTTAGTTACTAATTCAATACATTTGTTATAACTTTATTAGTCTCAACCTTGAAAAGAACAAAAAAAACTACACATTCCAAGCCTCAATCGGAAATACTACACCGTATAGGTTGGTTATTAGGTGTGGTTGGTTATTGGTGCCTCAACCTTACCTCACTGCCAAGTGTTGAGAACCCAAATTCTAGAAGGAAAAAAATCTCTTTCTTACTAACAAACTGAACTAGATCTTTCACACTTTAAAATAATCCATTTATGATCTAAGAATTCAGTGACACTGAAAACAAACAATACCAAGAGAGACAACTAAAATAAGGTACAGTGGAAACATCCAAAAATGTCCAAATAAGAAATTTAGCATAGTTGGAGGTAAGATTCTCTAAAAATGATATTTTTCTAGTATTAGCGAGTAAAAATCTTGAATATTAAAAAAAAAATAGATTTTTCGGATACAATATGTAGTTTCTACAAATTTCCAAAGTGTTGGTTCCCTAGACTTGTGGATCCGTCCTGTAGGTGCCCCCCAAACTGAACCTTGCAAAAATCAACACTCAGCCAACCAAATTTCCCTATATGTCCTTCAGTTGTGTCAGCAAATTACAATCATACATGTGGCGAACACATTAAGGGAAGTCTACTGACGCATTTGGATGAATCTACAGTTGACTATAAGGAATAAGTGCGGAAATGGGTGTTTTGTCCTTACACATTCCAGAAAGACAAGAAAAAAAACATGCGGAGAAAACACACTAACTTAACTTCTATGTATTGTGTGGTAAAATTTTCAAATCAATCCAAGATATACAAATTTTTGAAAGTCAATCAAAGTTTACAAGTTCAATTTGAGCTCACCAATTTGTATTCTAATGGCTGCAACTTCAAGGGCTTATATCTTCTTCATCCAATGTTTGTTTTCAAGACAATTTGTTGGATTATCTTTCTCGTGAAGTCTAGTCAATGTGGTAAAAATTTCATATCAATCCAAGTTGTTTCAAATATTTAGGAGGAATTCATAGTTTCAAAATCCAAACATTTATGGATTATAGTGAACTTCAATAGTTTATCTCTTCTGCATACACTATCTGTGTCCAATATTTTTTTTGAAAAAATTGCATAATCTAGTCTAGTTTGTATAATTAAAATTTCAAATCAATCCAAGAAGTTATGAGTGACTAAGATGCATTTTAGTAGAAGGAGGTAGTTAGCTATAGGTGTGTTTTTTTGCACCTTTTTTGGCTATTTTTTTTAACATTTCAAAGGCTTTGTGTAGACACAATGAATCAATCAAATGACATTGTTTCAACCAATGTGTTTGTATGCTGGTTTTGAAGCACTTGATAGTTTGAATTGTTTTTCTTCATTTGAGTAGGTTTAGTAATCAAATTTGACCTCTAAATGTGATTACATTCAGTAGCAGACTATCACACTGCCTCCTAGCGGATGAAATGGTGTGGAATATCCCACACCATTCCATCCAGCAGATGAAATGGTGTGGGATATTCCACACCTTTCCATCCAGCACCAATGGTATTCCACACCATTCAGTACCTAAAGTTGCAACTCCAAGAAATGTCAGATGAAACATAAGAGGATTTTCACCTGTTGTACAAGACTGCGAGTTCCCAAACGCTGGGAACACATTGGGAACACTGGGAACTTGATGCTGATGTGGTCGAGCGACTACCACGTCAGAAAATACTAATTTTTTATTAATTTTAATTAAATATTAAATATTTTTAAAATATTTTTTTGAAAAAGAAATTGTTTTTTTAAATTGTTTTTTTGCTCTTTAATACATTCTGAAGTTTTTTGGAAAAAAAAATTTAATTTTTTTTTCAAAATTCAAAAATTCAGACCAACACGGGGTTGGTCTGCAGCAGTGGGAACAATTTCGGGGAAACGGTCTTCTGGGGGCCCAGAAATCCTCTTATGTTATGTGATGGGGACTTTAGCAAGGGGAACATAACATTCAATAGCCCATGGAAGGACTGCCTTCCCCTTGATGAAGTCTCCATCACCTAATTTCATCTGACATTTCTTGGAGTTGCAACTTTAGTTACTGATTGGAGTGGAATACCATTGGTGCTGAATGGAATGGTGTGGGATATTCCACACCATTTCATCCGCTGAGAGGCAGTGTGACAGTCTGCTACTGAATGTAATGAAGGCAGTCCTTCTATGGGCTACTGAATGTTATGGGGTTTTCAAGAAAATTTCAGCATCTTTTTTCAACTTCAAAACATTATGATCTTTCAATCTAAATGGTCTAATGACTCCAAAAGCTATAAAATAAAGTTGAAAGGCTACACTACACTGATTTCAGTTTCAGACACCAAACATCACAAATTTCATTTGTTCAACAACGGTTTTAAAAAGATAATTAGAATATTTGATGAAATATTCTCTAATTTTGGATGCATAGTATCAGCCCTTTTTTTTTACTTTTTGAAAAAGTGTCAAGATGGCAATCAATTCAAATTTGGTGAAGCATAGTATTTTTACATTCATCCGTCTTTTGGACTTAAAAACACTTTTTTATCGTATTCATACACTTTTTCATCCAAATTTGGCAACTTCATCCATATTTTAAAGAGAACTAGAAAATTTCTGGTGAAAAAAGACATTTATTTTGAAATGGTGCAATCTGGCCACATTGTGCCGGAAAAAAAGACTACATAAGGTAGGAGGTCCTAAAATGGAGTGGGTTCTAAAACCAATCAGGCTCTAGAGGTACATTTTGCACTTTCCAATGTACAAGTGGTGTGCATTTGAGGAGGTGGTCAATTTTAGAGCCTACAAAAATGCACTTTTCTGCACCTTCAGAAATTCATAACTAATTCTGCAAAGCTTCAAAAAATATGAAACAACTTGGGTTAGATGCCAATTTCTCTTGCCTTTCAAGGAAAATTTACTGGAAAAATATTTTAAGAAGTTCTACCTCCCCAAAAGTCAGCTTCAGCTCTTAGATGAGCGGTTTATGGACCTCCTACCTTAGTACCCCCAGGAATCACCCAAGAGAACTAAGCTTGGGTCAGTAATTTCTAAATAAAGGATATGTGGTAACATCAAGCACTTTGTGAACAGTGTCAGCCAATTTGCTGAGACACTATTTGCAAAATAGTGCGGATATCATAAATAGTGAGGCTGTGAACCTAGTCCGGATATCATACCACATTCATCCAGAAGCATCGACGTGAACTCAAATGCGTTGCCTTGAAATTATTATCATAAGAAGGGCATCTAAAAGTAAGATAAAATAGAAACTGTATTATCTAGATTTAGACTTTAGATGATAAAATTAACTCTGATATGTCCAACATCTCAAAAGTGAATGCCCCTATAGTAAGTGGTGAACCTTGATGTAACTTTCAATCTCTAAAGGACCAAAGTGCTTTTTTTAGCAACATAGCAATTTTGGGTAGGTACATGTGACTAGAGATTTTCATCTTTTGAAACCATACTTTAATAGAAGGTGTGGACAAGGAGTATCTTTCAAGCCCAATAATTTTCGTGACTTTTGACTACATGGTTGAAAAGTTATCACATAATATGTTGTTTGTTTCTCAACTCGGACAGTTCAGGCAGATTAGGAAAAATCCCTTTTTGTAAAAAACAAAATTTGAAATTTGTCTTATAGATTTATACATAAGCGGAAAGCTTTGAATCATTCCATTTGGATTAATGAGTCAAAAGTTATGAAGAATTTTAGTTTGCGGGTAGTTATGGATTCTCTACTCCAAAATAAACTTTGAAGTCCTTTATTTTACTCAATTTTCAATATTTTTGAAAAAAAATTAATTGGGTGTAAATTGTTTATTACAACATTTGAACCATTGTGATTGACATTTTTCAATTCAATAAATAAATTGTTAACAATTTAGTGTTTTGAATCATTCTCTACTTCTCTCTACTTACTATTTTTTTTTACATGTTGTACAATTCGAAATGATTTGAAAATTTTCAAGCATGTAGCCTACTTGAATTAGAGAATGAATCCAAAGAGTAACAACCATTTTGAATTTTTCTTCATATAGATGTGGCCTTTTGAAGTGCAGCTACCCAGATTTTTGCAGTCATAAGAAAGGGATTTTTGTAACTTCAAACACTAATATCTTGCAATCTACACTACTAAGCTTTCTGAAATTTTTTCTAAATCTTCTCAAACTAGTGCACTAAAATATCCTATGGTTATATTATTCCAAAAATATTTTTTTCTAATATTTGGTAGTTGTCTTAGAAATGACAGTATTGGAGCAGTTTTGGTGAAAACATAGTCAAAAACCTTCAGGGGTTATTACAATCCACCATCAACATCTATTAATATAGGTAAAACTTCTTTTAGTGCAAGGTGTTGGGACTATGCACCAAGAGAGGTGCAATGAATGGCCATTTATAGATGCCAACTTTCAACACTATTTCTTAAAGAATGTTCTTCAAATTTGCCTACACCTACGAACTCCATTACTACAAGTTTGTACTAAGAAAGGTTGCACTACAAGAAGTTCTACTTGTACTTTAAAGCAAGAAAACTTGTTGTACTTAAGTGGTGTCGGTACTTTAACACTTATCTTAGGTAGCACATACAATTTGTAACACTTACATGAATAGCACTTATGTGACTTTAGAATTGACAACAATAACATTTATATTAATGAAAGGATTAAAATTCATAAGATATGAATGTTAGCATACATCTAAGCATAATAGAAGAATGAATCTAAAGTAGTTTGATGAAATTCTTCAGCAAATGAGCACACCTCTTGTGATACTTAAGGACCTCTTTCTTTATATCAAAGTCAATTCAAAGCCCTTCTCTATAGTAGACCTAAACCTCTACTCGTTGAAAATTACTAAATCACATTTCTGTCACAATATTGCTAAAACCTCAAGTGACGCAATACTAAAATATTAAGAGATTGATGCTAGGGAGCTTGAAGTTTAAATCCCCCAAAAGGTGATGGAATTTAAGGTTAGTATTATCTACATGATGTAGAATGTGTAGTGCATAATGTGGAATGGATGATATGTAAAGATACTATGAGCTATAAACAATACTCACTATAAGAGAAAGGGGTGTTTTAAGTTTAGTCCTAGAGATAAAATTTTAAGTGATGACCTTTTAAGGGGATTTTAAGTAAGAAATACATGTCTTTCTTATAAAATTTTCCTAAAAAAATTGTATTTCTTACTTAAGATCTTCTAAAAATGTCATTTTAGGTATTTAAATTTAACTAAGAAAGTAAAGTTTGGCAAGATATCTTTGTACTTCATCTTGAAATTTTTGAAAGAATTCAAAGTTTTTTCTTTTAAATGAATTTTAATTTTATATCAAGATTTTTAATTGATTCAAAATTCTAACCTTTATTTGTAAAAAAAATTCCAAATCATTCTAAATTATATTATAATTGATATAATATTATTTCCACCTTTGATTGTAAGAAATTACAATAACTTTTTTATCCATCAAAAAGAATTATTAGAAAAAAATTAAAAATTATTACAATGATATGCAATTCAATTGAATATATAGGATTGATATTTGAACACAACTTCATGGGCTACATTTAGTTTAGACATGATGTTTGAGTAAATGTTTGACCACTTAACAATGGATCTCATCCTTAAAAGGAGTACTTGGCCTTTCCAAAGGTTGCTATGAGGGGAAAAAACCCATAGAGGCGTCATCAAATTGTGCTTAACTTCTACAATAGCAAGGCCTTTTTTTGCATTGGCTCAATAACAACTCAAAATTGTAATCTCTAGTGCATTGAGCTATATAGACATGAAATATTTACTTGCAAATCCAACTTAATATAAGATTTTTTATTGACCTTATATAAGATTAGGTGAACAAAAAATTTGTATGAAGTTTGACCTTATAGATTGGAGAATATGAGTTGTTGAAATTCCAAAAAGTATTATTTGGACCCTACTTAAGAATTAAAAAAGACTTTGGTTTCTATTTGGACTATGGATTTTGACTTTAAAATTCAATTATATTGAAGACCCATTTGTACATTGTTCTACCAATTTTCAAAGATAACAAAGAAAAAGAACACTTCCAATAAAATCCTACATTGTCAAGATGTACTTCAAATTCATGACAAACTACTCTATTTGAAATTTTTTCCCATTGTATACTTTGTCAAAATAAGAATCCAAATGGTATTCTATGATGAGAATTTTAAGAATCAAGAATCCCAATTTCTATAGGAATTGGAATGCTTGTGCATTCACTTCAGAGCATTCAACAGAGATGTTGGCCCTCCAAATGTAATTCTAATTTTTGAATGACCTATACTATAATTAGGACTTTAAATTTAAATCATTGGAAGAATTTTTAAAAGAATTTTAAATAGGAAGAAGAAAATCTAAATTTAGACATTGGACAAACACTTCAAAAACAAAGTCAAAAAGTCAAAAATTATAGAGGTTTTGGCAAATGATGGTTACTAGAATAAAATTTGGTAGTTTTGATTTGTCAAGGCCTTGGTTTATTATTTTTACCTTGCTTCTAAAGCAATTGCCTAATATCTAAATTTGAGTTTTCTTATACCTACTAAAAGTTTCTTGCAATGCAAATGGTTACTTATTGTAGATGTTTGTGGTAAATTTGAGAGCAACCTTTTTGTTGAGACTTAAATTTATTACTACAAATTGAGCAATATATCTTCAGCTTTGCCATGCAAGATGAGCTATTGTTGCAAACCATTCAAGGATTTTGGATGTCGATGAATGTCAAATAATACATATGCCTATAAAATGAACTTCTTGAATTTCAAGTCATCTCTTTTGGACTTGTTTCCTTCTTACTATTTTGCACAATTCAATCCAAAATTGCAAATGTGTGATTGGACACAATGGGGGATCTAATGTCTTGCACTTATTGTGAATTATATACTTGTATTAAAAAAAAATAGAAAATCAAGTGCAATCACTTGCAAGATTGGGTCTAACATGTCTACATTGCTTGTAATTGGTTCATCACATCCACACTTTTTATATGTGTTGTATACACAAGGTGCATTAGTGATGTTTTCCTATTGTAAAAATTGTTTACCATAGAAAAGCAATGTTGGAATGCTTTCCTATTGTAAGCAACATGGAACTACTATGGAAATTGAATTGAAATTACATGTGTTGAAACGATGAGAAGAAGTAACTTTCGTGTCCTTCCATACAATGCTATTCATTTGCCTCTAATCATACAAGAACCAATCTAGTCTACTTTGCAGATTTCTATTGAATGCTTTTGTGTGACTAAAAGATTGAGGGAAATCCACCCACTTTCCGGGCCACTTTCATTGTGGCAATTACATAAATTTTTCTATCCAATAGATCTTTGAATGAGGCAATGCTAGAAAAAATTGTCTAAACCAATCACCTTATTTTTATCTCTACTTGGTGTAATCAATTGCAGTACTATGTTATATGCCAATCATGCTTAGCTATGAGTTTTGTGGCATTGGGGGGCATATATTGTTGTGTGGGGAAATAAATGCCTTTAAAGCAAATCATCATTTTGTCAACTGTAGAAAATTTACCAACCTTCCATGAATTACTACAATTGTCTCTAATTGCATTGAATTACCACCTAATTTGCTCCATTTTTTTAGATCCCAACATCACTTTATTCCTCACATGTCTTAATCCCTAGAATTCATGGACTATATTTGCACAAAAAAATCTCCAAAACTATCATTTATATAGAAGTACTAAGTTTTAGAGGAAAAAAAACACATTTTTGGACCTTGGGGAGTTCACTTCACTACAAGAGAAAGGGGTGTTTAAAATCTTATGATTAGGACTATACTTAAAAATTCACTTAAAATACCCCTTTCTCTTGTAGTGCTTAGTGTATTTATAATAGATCACGTGCAAACAATTGATTTTTTGTCCCCCTTATGCTTTTTAATAAATTTAAATTTCAACCTATAATTTTGAACTTTGTCCAATAATGACTATAGATTTCCATTGTCAAAAATTCCCTACTCAAATAATATACAAAATGATTTCTAGAATAGGTTGAAAAATGAAATGAAATGGCACAATTTTTAACTCAAATATTGATTGAGAACACATTTAGATGACCATTGCATCAATAATCAAGAAAAATGAACTTTGAATAGAGAGTTATTAAAAAAAAAATTTAATTCATTTTTTAGATAATTTTTCTCATATAATATATGGGTGTGAAAGTTATTTTAAACTCTAATGTATATTTTTTACTTAAAAAATTTATAACTAATTATATTTGATAGATAAAAATATAAATAATTCAAAACATTAACTTTCAAAGTAGGAAAATCTACTGATATTTTTTTATTTCCTTTTATTTGAATTTTAGGACATAAAACAGGGGGTTTAAAATTTGATTGCATATGACCTATTATAGATACACTAAGTGAACTCTTCAAGTTTTGGACACATGTAACCTTAGGATCTTATAGTACTTTGGTTTGAAAAGGTACGGAAAAAATTACAAAAATTTATACTATTAATGTGGATTTCAAGATATAAGCATTTGAACTAAATAAAGCAACTGCACTTCACAAGGTCACCTTTGCATGAAAAAATGTTCTTGTTGTTGGCTTCTTTTTGGATCCATTCTTCAAGTCAAGTTGGCTACAAGCTTGAAATTTTCACATCATTTGGAATCGTACAACATATAAGAAAAAATAATAAATAGAAAGAAGTTGAAATTGATTCAAAAAATTGTTGAGAATTTAGTTATGGAATTAAAAATGGCAATCATAGTGATTGTAATCTTGTAACAAACTATCTACATTCTATAATTTTATTTTTTCCAATTTAAAAGAAATTGAGTTAAATAAAGGACTTCAAAATTGATTCTCAAGTAGAAAATTTATAATTCCCCCAAATTTGAAGCTCTTCATAACTTACATCTCATCAATCAAAATGGAATTATCCAAAGGTTTTCACATACATATAAATCTTGAAAACCAATTTTAAAGTTTTGTTTATAGAAAAAGTTTGTTTTTTAATCTTCTTAGATTGCTTAGTCTAGAAAAAAGCAACCCAAAATTTTATACATTAACTTCTAAGTTTTAACTATACATTCAAAAGTTATGAAAAATTTTGGGCCTTAAAGAAAAAATTCATTTATATATTGTATGAAAATTTCAAAGGAAAAAAAAATCCATTTGTAGCGAGGTGCCCAAAATCACTATATTATATTGCTAAAAGAATGCACTATGGTCTTTTAGAAGTTAATGGATTAGTAACATGCAAACATTTAGCAAGTCATTGAAACCAATTTCATATCATCAAAGTGGAGATAATTGGGCAATAAAAAAATCATCTTTTCATTTTAGAAATTAAATCCTACACATCAAATTGGTGCTTCATGCCTATATATAAGACAATTGTTGATCATGAATACCTTCAACTATAGCAAGATACATTTTGCCCACTTTGGCCCTCCATATATCCCTCATCTTCTTTATTCCTTGCCATTGCATATTTGCATACCAATTTGTCTCAACAACAATGTACTACAAAATACACACCACCCTAAATATTTTGAACAAAGTGGAGAAGCTAAGGATATGACATTGAGCAACTAAGAAACTCTTCAAGTTTTGAGTCATAAATAATGAACTTTTGTTACCAAATAGAATGATAGAATCTCAATATATATATATTTGATGCTATTTACATTATTACATCATCATTGTAGCAATCATCATGCACAATCTTTTTTTTCTTCTCACTAAAAGCAAGATCATGATACTCTATCTTGAACTTGCTCATGCTATCATCTATAAATTTGAAATTTATATGTATGAAACTATACCAAATTGGCACCCCTCATTTTCCCCTCCATCTTGTGCCCTAGTTCATTGCCTTCTAATTGCATCCCATTTCATATTCCATTTTAGTTTGACTGTTATCAAGGAATTTCACCAAAAAAAAATCTAAAGGTAAACCCTTACCTTTACTAATATAGTAGTGGTCGTCAATTCCAAATTTTGAGGTCGCCCCTAAATTACACTACAAAAGAATCATGTTTTAGGGGACAAATTTTAGATGACATCTAATGTAATAACATATGTTTGAATGTCAATATTAATGTCTACAATAACACCAAGATGTTACGGTGGACATTAAGTGATAAATTTTAAGTGGCATCCAATTTAAAAACTCTTGTTTTTATGCCAACAATAATGTTTACTATAACATGAAGGTATTATGGTGGACATTGTCATTCATATAGAAACATGAGTTGTTATACTGGATGTCACCTAAAATTCATCAACAAAAACATAGGTTTCTTATAGTGTTAGGAACACAATATTGTCCACTTCTTGAGCTAGTTTAATTAATACTTTCTATCCAAATCCTTGGTTAGATGCCTCCATTGGACATGAAGCCACCTTCTTTCTACAACTCTTGTACAAAACTGTTGTTTAAGTCTTGCAAGCTTTTCTCCCTCTTTGTTACAATTTCACTAACCCAGTCCAATTGCTTTGCAATTTGCATAGGATTGTCAACAATTTTAGATGCTTTAATAGATCATTGAGACTCTAGATTTGTTAAGAAGAATAGGGTCTTCATTGAAATCTTCTTCACCGATCTTCTCAATTGGAGGATTTATGTCTAATTTCATATTATTGGCTATCTATATTTGTAACTCAACTTGCCAATGATGCCAATGTCTTCCTAAAAGAAATTTTGTTGACTTTTTTGTAGTAATGAAGGTACAAAAAGGAATTTAAGATAATCAAATTCTTCATTTGATAGAATTAGAGATATTGAAGTTTGAAGTGGGGACTATGAATTAGTCAAAGTAAGAGTGTAAGACAAATTTGGACTAGCAATTTGCAACTATGACAAATGGAAAATTCATTCTAAGCAATCTAGAGGAAACCAAACAAAATTCATCTTAGAACTTGAAAATACAAAGTGATAATGTAAGTAGAGTAGTGGAATTGAAGTAATATACTTTCCTCTAAAGAGAAAACAGTCTTTTGTTCAAGCATTCCTCTTCTTCCTTTTGAGAATGTACATCCAATGCTCCTTGCATCAATAGAAAATTTGCTTTTCAATGATTTCTTGTGAGAAGGAAGTGGTTCTGACATTCTTTATTGTTTTTTAGTAAAAAAAATTTATATGTAGTTTGGCAAGTCAAATTTAACCCTTATACTTCTATAACATGTTCAGTGGCTTAGAAAACCATCAATTGTTACTGAAATTTAGCTAAAGTTGCCTTGGTTGTACTAATTGTGGTGGCAGGTGATTGCAAGAAACACTTGTCCTTTTTTTTGTCCCCTTGACCTTTACCAGGTAGTTTTTTGCTCATAACTTTTTCATCTTTTGTTTGTTTGACTTGAAATTTTGAATGAAGGTGCATAAAAAAGTTTTACATTATGTGTAATTTTTTCAATTTAAAAAAAATTATTTTACTATTTTTAAACTACCCCCGATTGGGTGTCTATCTTGGCCATTTTGGGGGTTTTCAGTCCTATTTTTGACCCAAAAAAGCAAATTTTGAGCTGAAAATTGGCATGCTTGCACCTACAGTATAGTTACACAATTTTTAAAAAGAATTTTTGAAAATATTAAACTGTCCAACTTCCACATGTGCTCAAAGTGCACTACCAAGGTACACTTGTACAGAATACAAAATATTTTTTTTGAAGATGAAATTTATTGGAAAAGAATAAAATTTAAGTTAGAAAAAATGTTTTTTTGTTTTTATTTTTGTTTTAAAATTTTTTTACTATTTTTAAAAAATCAAAGAAAAAAGTGTCTATTTTCATTGTATTTTCCAATGTCCTTTTTTTGTGCATAACTTTTAGAGGTCAATTTTCTTAGGTCTGAATTTTAAGAGAAATAATAGTCTCATTGCTCTTCAAATTATCCATACTTTATTTTATTTAAGAAAAAATTATTCCAAAAGTCACACGACTCATGGAAAAAGGCCATTTTGAGCCAAAACCGGTAAGTGTTTCTTGCAATGACCCTGGCATGAGTCCAAAAGTAGAGACATTTTAGGGGTATAATTATATATGTACAATGCTCTAATTTAACAAATTTTGGTGGGATTAAATAATAATGCTTCTATTAGGTGCTACAAAGCAAAATCATGGCTTTATAGTAGTCATATATGATATTATTTTTTATATAAATTATGAACTTAGTAAATTCTTTTGATTACAGAAAATTTCTCATCAAATTCTAGCCTACAAATAGGTGTAGCCTCATTCTTTCTTTTGCAAAAGAAGGATGCAAATTGCATTAAAAATTTTAGAGATTCTGTTGACTGAGTAGATGAAAAGGAAATGTTGATTAAGAAGCATGAGTGTTATCTTTATAATAAAGCTCCATTGCTCCTTTGCCACCCTCCATTGTCTCTAACTAGAGGTTAGACAATCATGTGTGGCACAACTTTTTCACCCTTTGCCCACATTCAAGTGTCCAACCTTTGATTTTTTGCCCTTAACTTACCTACTTCAAAGTCAAGTAAATTTGGTAGCCCAACTTGTACCTACTAAGTTTGGTTTTCCAAAAAAATGTATGTAACTTCTTCACTATGTATACAATCCTTATAAAATTTATATATCTACAAATTTCTTGCAAGGAAATATGTTCCTTTTAAGAAAAAAACATAGTATAAATTAAGACATAAAAAACCTATCTAAACTCCAAATTGTCTTCCAAGGCCAAACAATGGAACTTTAGAGGTTAAGAAAGCAAAACCTTGCTATATGGTACAACCAAACGATGTGTAATTGGTATGCTTTTTCTTTCTTGAGCATATATTGTCAAGGCTTGTATAATTTTTGTCTTCTAGCTAGCTTTTGATGGGATTTTCTTAATATTTTCAAACATTAGAATTTGAACTTTTTTAATGTCTATTCAAGTATTTTGGATGGAAAATTCCAACATTTCTTTTCAACACTAAAACATTATAATCTTACAATCTATGTGGTCAAATGACTCCAAATTTGATTCATGCCATCTACAACTTGTACACTACAAGATTGTTTGGTTGAGATTTCTATACTTTCATGACATTAGACCTATAACACTTCAAAAGCAATAATGTTTTTAAGCCTGAAAAGGCCTTGGGCCTTTATAGGTTAAGCTTGAAAGGAACAAACCTCAAGAGCACAGAGATGAGCTCAAATAACTTCAAGTCCCTCGCTACAAGGTAGTAGGAATAGGCTCCCAATTCCATTAGATGGCCTTTAGTGTCTTACAAAAACATTAGAAAATTTTTGGGCCTTTGGAAGATGATAAGTTCTCAAAACTATGGGAACTATGAAAATTTTGCTACATAAATAGTCTAATGTGGTCGAGCAATTGTCATGTCAAATAATAATATTTAATTTTTTTAATAAAAAATTTCAATTTTTTTTCAATTTTATCAATTTTTTCCAAATTTTCAAGATTTTTTCAATCATTTTTTCACCTACTCAGCAATAGCTAGTTTATAACATGGAAAATGGGCCTAAAGCTTTTCTTAACCCCTATTAATAAGCGCTCAAGCGCCCTTTTTTGGTCACTGTCCAACTTTAGTAAAAAATTTCAGGCAGAAAAAAAACAATTTTCAAATTTTTGTTTTTTGAATTTTGAAAAAATTTGGTTGTCTTTCAACATTTGTACTCAAACCTGAGATTGGCATAGTCAAACAAAAATTATAAGAGAAATAGCACAAAATATTTAGAATTGCCTAGTGTTGAAAAACTTACTATTTGGAGAAAGTGTTGATGCTTTCATTACTAGTCTTTTTGCATTTTTTTTACAAATCAATAGCAACCAAAATTTTGATCAATAAAGCAAATTCAAATGCTAAAGATAGAAATTGTATTTTTAATGAATCTTTGAAGTCATATTTACAAAATTCATTTGAAGAGAATCTAAAAATAATTTTATAATTTTGACCATATAGATACTTTCTACTTTTTGTCCTTTACATTATCTTTTTTGATGTTAACTTCAAAAAAGCTGCAAAACTTATATTTTATAACACATTTGTGTTTTATTCTATCCCCTTCGGCAAGTCATTTTAAAGGTGCAAGTAAAAAAAGCCTCCTATTTAGTGTTTGATAAATTTACCTTATACACTCTTGATGACTAATTTGCGGCCTCTAATTGCAAATATGAATTCAAAATTTGCAAACTTTATTATGTGTAAAATTTCATCATTTTCCCGAGGGGCCAAGCAAAGGGGTTAGTTCACCTCAACCTCCAAATGGGCATGATCCATCAAGTAACCTCTAGGTTCAAATCAACTTTTCGGAATTAACTAGGCTCCAATGTATAACCTTAGATGTGGCTTTGAGCATAATTATCCCCTTTCCTACAGTGCACTGATACTACCGTTGCAACTTCTGAGTACAAAGGCCATTTGCAAGTAAGATAGTAAAAGTTGTTTTCCAAGTACAATTTTTTCTGCAAGATTGCCTAGGAATGCACTCTTGCTCTATAAATTGTGCAAGAAAGAAATCTCATATTTAAGGACCAAAATTGAAGGATTCATACGGGTACAATAGGCCATTTTTGAAGACAACATGCTAAAGGGGTCAAGTTATTGCACTCCAAAATGAAGACAACTCAAAGTATGAACCCTTCATTGTGTAAGGGGATGAAAAGTGTCCTCACAATTCAATTCAAAGTGTTGTTACTTTTCCATCCAATGTTTGAATTCAATAAGACTCGTTGGGAAAGTTGAGCATACTAGTCTAGTTTGACAATGTGTGGTAAAATTTTCATATCAATCGAAGATGTAAGTTTTTTTTGGAAGTCAATCAAAGTTCATAAGTTCAATCTGAATTCACCACACAGTAGTGGATAACTGCAACTTTAGAGGCTTGTTGCTCCTTCATCTAATGTTGGTTTTCAATCAAATGTGTTAAGTTTTGTTCCCATCTAGAAGTCTAGTTATTGTGGTCAAATTTTCATGGCAATCCAAGTTGTTTTGAATGTTTGGAAGCAATTTGAAGTTCAAGAACTAGACATTTTTAGATTACAGTGAACTTTAGCAACTTGTTTCTTCCTCATACAATGCTTGTTTCTCATCGTTTTTTTTGAAAAAGTTGTGCATTCTATTCTAGTTTGTGTAGCTAGAATTTCATATCAATCCAAGAAGGTATGAGTGATTGAGAAGCATTTTAGTGGGAGGAGGTGAAGTCATAGATGTATTTTTTCTTATTTATGACACTTCCAAGTCATTTTGCAAACACAATGAATCAATTAAATGACATTTTTTGCCATGTGTTTGTGTGTTGGTTTTGTAGCACTTTTAAGTTTAAAGTTTTTTCATTTGAATAGGTTTAGAAATCAAATTTCACTCCAAATGGGTTTTTAAGAGAATTTCAATATCTTTCTTCAACACAAAAACATTGTGATCTTGCAATCTATACAACCAAATGACTCCAAATTTGGTCCATGTCATCTACAACATGCACACTATGATTGAGATTTTTATAGCTTAGTGATATTTAAACTTAAAAGGCTTTGAAAAGCAGGGATGTTTTTAGACACGTTTGGACCTTAGGCAATGAAGGGTTAACCAAACTCCAATAGAAAACGTTATTATTATTTTTGAAACAACTAAAATAGAAATTCCATTGCAAACTAAGGTAAAATACAAGCCTAATGACCATTAAGGTAGAAGTACCCATTTCCGACTAGGGATCCATATCCAATCTATAGAGTGCAACTATTTTCAACCAAGGCAAGAACATATTTTCAACCAAAGCTTGGAATGTGCTTTTTCTTCCATTTCAAGATTGGGGACAATAAGATAATGACACATGTACCAATGTAGTGAGCAAGAAAATAGGAAGTAGTGAGCAGAAAAATATTTAGTCTATGATTGAAATTGGAAGAGTCTAGACATTGGCTATTAGTCCAAACAACTACCTATTTGGTTTCCAAAAGTCACAATAATTTAACCTAGAGTGCGTTGATGTCTAGTTTCTAGACGATGAACAGATTTGAAATTTTTGGAAATTAGTTTCCTGTCTTGTTATTGCTTGGATGGAAGTCATCCTAATTTTTAGAAATTCTTTATGAAGTTTTTGTTCTATCCAAAGGTTGGATTTGATATTATTGGAGTACATAATTTTCTAAAATTATAAATGAAGAATATGTCAAGGGGTTGACTTATATTGATTATAGTTCAAAACTAGATTTGCAAAAATGAAGTCATAGAATTAAAGAACAAAATATTTCAAAAAATCACCATATGAAGAAAAGCTCATTTCAAATCCACTCCAATAAATTTTATTTGAAAAATGACAATATTTTCCTTGTAATTGAATTTAGAAGGAATTTTGAAATTTTCCTTTCAGAATTTATAGAAAAATATTGGTGAAAGCATTGGGGAATCTAACCATACGGATGGAATCCAAAACTCAAAATTTACAACTTTTGATATATCTCAATCCCAAAATATTCTTTCAAATAGGACTTTATAATCATTCTTTCCAAATCATCAATTCTAGATATGATTCCAGACACTCTAGGGTTAAATTTTGGGAATAAAATTTTGAAAATTTGCATTCCCATATTTCCTCTCTTTCTACTTGACAAAAATTTCACTTGCCTCATACTACTCACAATCTACTTGAAAATTGCTTAACCCCTAAGTGATGTCGGCACCATTTTTGGTGATCAGATGACTTCGCAGAAGCAGAAGAAGACCTAAATAGTAGTTTTTTCATTCACTTTTTTTTTAATGACTTTTTGCGTTAAGTTGTAAAGAGTCTCCAATTGAGTTTCTAGTCTAATTACTATTTGTTTTCATGTAGTTGAGAAGTAATTAGAGAAAACGGATGGCAAAATTTGCCATTTTAGTGTATTTTGAGAAATTCACTAAATCTGAAATTTCTCCTTAAAAATGACTTTTTTTGAGTTTGAACCCAACTAATGAAATGAAGGTCCTCCACTCTAGTTTTTACTTGAATTGAAATTTTAGATTTAAGAAAAAATTTGAATATTTTATTGCATTTTGAACTTTGGCTGCAGTTTTAATGTCCATTTATAAAAGTACACGGGAATTGAGTTTCCACCATGATGTTTGTCACTATAATGTACACACATGATGAAATTTTCAGATTTTTTGAGATAATTTTTTATTTGATATGATTTTTTCTTCACTTTTTCTTCAAAAAATTTCCTAAAAATCAATTTTCCTCAAAAAAATCTAAATTTTTTGTGGAATATAGAAGAAATGTACTTTCATCTCTGAAAAAAAAATTTAGACATATTTGCTTCAAAAATAGTAACAAATTGAGTGACGGGCAAAGAAGCTTCAAACTAGTGGTGATAGGTCTGTCCTTTAAGGGTTTAGTGATTGACTATAAGTACCCTATCTTATCATAGGAGAGGGCTCTAAAACCAAGTGGGCATTTTCAACCATCCAGTAGGGGTTTTGAACTGGACAGGTGAACTGTTTGGAAAAATGAACTCTAAATTACAATGGAGCTTGATGAGATTTGTTTATACTTCTTCAATGGATGGTTTAAGAACCACACTTGGTTCATTCCTAACTAAGTGGCTAGGTGTCTACTAATTTAATTCAAAATTAGAAATCATTGTTCAACTACCTTCTTACAAGTATTGAAAAATATGAAATAATGATTAAATCAAGCATTCATTTCTGATTTTTTTTCAAACTATGCATAGATGGGTTTCCAAGGGCCTATGATCACAAATAGGGACCTACACCAGATTGTGTTCAAAAATTCATAACTAATTCAATAATGCTTCAAAAAAAATGAAACGACTTGTGTTGGATTCCTCATCCATTTCTCTTTAACTGAAAAATAAGTTAAAAATATTTCCATGTTAGGAAGTACATGAAAAAAGCACATCAGCACTTAAATGATCGCTTCTTGAGCCTCTTACCTTAGTTATTGTTTTTATTGAAACAAACGAAAACAGAATTCTATTGCAAAGGCAAAATGCAACTTGCAAGTTAAGCTCGGCGGACACCATGAATATTATTGTTCTTTTTTCTTTTTTCAAAATTTTTAACAAATGATTATTATTGTTTTTATTGAAACAAATAAAACAGAAATTCCATTGCCCAGTGGCCTGGTGGGAGACGGACAATCAGAAGCGTCAGAAAATTATGAAAAATTATTGAAGGAAGGAGCAGCCAATCATGGAAATATTGGAACTCGCTCTTTATTCCAATGGAGAAAACGATCTCAGTCAGTTGTTGAGGCAGTGACATCGGTGGCACAGCCTTAGCCAGGTGAAAAAAAAACTGAAAAAATCAGGTAAGGTAGGTACACCCAAAAGCGCCAGTTTTTCATACTGTGCCTAGTTCCTGTTATTATGTTGTTCAGATTTTTTTTACAGTCTTGTTGGTGAGTGAAAGCATGTTCCAACGCACCAAATGGTACGTTCGCACCAGCTGTTGGTAAAAAATCAGGTGCATTTACAGAGGTCTGGTTTCACGCTTGGTAAAAAATTAGGTGCATTTACAGAGGTCTGGTTTCTCTTTCGGAGGCAGGGCTCAGATGCGGGCAAAAACTACTTTTATTTTGCCTTCAATTGATTTTTCCCCCATTTTGGCACACCCTTCGCTGCAGTGTTAGCCAACAAGAATTCCCCCAAAGATTCAATCCACATCCAAACTACAAAGTAGAGTAGGATACAATTGAACACAAAATTTCCAATAAGAAAATTGGACCAATGATGTGGCTTCTGTGCTGCATAGTTCATTTTTCATCTTTGATCTCAATTGAGCCACTTGGTCAAGCTTGTGTAGAACTAGGAGAGGAGAGAAGCTCTTTATACTAGTGGGATAGTGGTAGGTGAAACAAACCATGTGGGATTTGTGGATGTAAACAAAGAAGAGCTCCACCACATGGTTAAGTGAAAACGCAGGAATTGTGATAGAAGTCAAATTTCAGACCTCATTTAGACATAGTACAATTTTTTTTTTCAAAAAACTTCAAACTAAGGTAGCAGCATCCATAACCGTCACTGGACCCATAACTGGCAATAGATGTAGATGCCAAAAAACATCTTATTTGTCCAATTTGAAGACTTTTTTCAAAAGTTACAAGGGTTCAAAGTTCGCAGCGGGTCAACCCTAACTCGTCCGATTCTGTCCGTGAACAGTGATATTCCGTCCGATATGGCAACCATGAAGTTGGGGGATCAAGTAAAATTTTATCTCCAGAAATCCGTTTGAGATTTTAATACTCCATCTAAAAGTTATGGACAAATTTCAGAGAAGGTATTTTAAAATGTCTAAGAAAATGTCCCTTCGACTCACCCTCTAAAATTTTGTCCATAACTCTTACATGAGGCTTCAAAATCTCAAGCGGATTTTGAGAGGTAAAAGTTAGCATAGTTCTCCAGCATCTCTTAGTTCAATTTTTTTTTCCGAAAAAAGCTAATTTAAGACAATTGATCAAAACGTGGTATCAACAAGTAAGACATTTCATTTACTAAAGAAACCTTTGTCTTGCAAGTTATTTTTAGACCATTGAAATACTTTAAGAAGGAGCGTTTAATGAATTCTCATGGTCGCTTCTTACTTATTTAACAATAGCACAAGTCAAGTAAATGAAAAGGCTTAACTAAATTGTTGTCAGTGTCCCAAAAATTTGTGTGTGCAATTTATGTAGTTTGACCTTTTGGTTGTTGAAGCCGTTCTTTTGTCATGCAGATAGAATTTTTGAAGGTTGTTTCAATATTGTATCAAGTAGATACACAAATATATTCTTTAACAATATTTCATAATTGTATTAATGATGCTTAAGTTTTTCTTCTTAAACAATGTCTCATTGTTATTTCAACAATAGATGAATGTTAACATATTTTATATTTTGTATAATTGTTGTTTGAACAATGGCTAAATGTGGTTGTTTCAATTTTGTCTCGTACTTTTTCCAATAATGGCTAAATGATGGTGTTCAAACATAGTTTCAATGATGGATTAATTTCAAATTTAATGGTCTAATTGTGACATGTTGTTGAAACAATATACCTTTTTTAATACATTCAACCATTAGATAAACATCCCAAAATATTCCATCACTATTTCAAATAACAATTAACCGATTTTTAGTTGTTTTCACTATTTAGAAAAAGTGCACTAATGGCTTGCACCAAATGTTGAAACAACAATGAAACAAGGGGGGAAGGCACTTTGAAGTGTAACTATAAAAGGCTTCATTTTTTGTAAACAAAATTGAAAAGTGTTGAATATAGTACAATGTTAGTAGTGGAGAATTTTTAAAGAAGGATTGGAAAGAATGTGTTTGTAGAGCTTAACACCACACTCTTTTGAGTTTCCTTTTCAAAGTACTCAATATTAGGTAATTCTTGAGCTCATCATTGCCTAAATCGATTTTGAAAATATTTTTTATTTAATTAATTTTTGAAAATTCATTTTTTATTTCTAAACTTACTACAAGTGAAAAAGTATTAATTCCCCAAATGCCAAAAGTGAATTCATACTAAACCTACATGTGTTATTAATAGTATATAACATTGTATAGTGGGGTACCAATCAAAGTAATTTTAGTGTAGTCAACTTTGGCAGCCTTCTAAGAGCTAAAAATTGATATTTTACCATGAATTTTTTGTCACAACATCATCTCTAAGCTCGTAATATGCTCGCCAAATTTCAAGGCCAAAAAATTTACACAAGAAAAGATATTTGAAGTTTATCAACATATGTAGTGGTGAAAAAAATTTCACTACTTTCAACTTTGACACCTTCCCAAGGATTGAATTGGGTTTTTTTGCCATAAAATTTTTGGAATGAAGTAAGCTCTATGTTTTTAATATGTGTGAAAAATTTCAAGGTCAAAAGATTATCTAAGATATTTGAAATCTCCCAACATGTGTAGTTTTGAGAAAACTTTTACATTTACCAACTTTACCACCTTTCCAAGCGCTAAAAAATTGGTTTCTTTCCATGAATATTTTTTTATAAAGTCACCTATATGTCAATTATATGTGATCCAAATTTCAAGTTAAAAAAAAAAAAACCAAAAAATAGATATTCAAAATCTCCCAACTTGTGTGGCTCTAAAAAACTTTTTACTCTTGCCAACTTTGACACCCTTCCAAGGGTTGGAAAATTGTCTATTTACCATTAATTTTTTTGCATAAGATCATCTCTATGTTGATGATATGTATTCTAAATTTCAAGTTCAAAAAAATTACCAAAAAATAGACATTAAAAATTTTCCAACATGTGTAGTTGTGAAGATGAGTTTTTCAACCCTGAGTATAGTGTCTTTGTATGGGTCAAAGTTTGACAAGATGTAAAAACTCATCCTCACAACTACACATGTTGGGAGATTTTGAATATCTTATTTTCTACAAATCTTTTGGCCTTAAAATTTGGCAAGCACATTATTAATTAAGAAGTAATTTTTTGAAAACAAATTCATGGTAAAATATCCATTATTGAGCTCTTGGGAGGCTACCAAAGTTGAGTGCACTAAAATTTCTTTCACTACAAATTTGAAAACGCCATTTTGATTGGTCTCCCACTGTACAATGTTTTTGACATTCTTACTTTGTTTGAATGTTGAAATTGATGATTAGAAAATATATTTATATAAAGCTTCTAATATCTTCAATGATTAGTCTTTGTTAAATCAGTTTAAAAACACAAAACTCTCAAATACTTGAAAAATACAATTTTGATATCACCACTTGAAAGTACGTTGTGTGATTGATAAAACTTATGCATTACACATACATGTAAAACAAATATTTACAATAGAGGGTTGACAATCAAAACATCACTTTTTAAATTCTCATAAAATAATTATGCCTACATGTGATAGAATATGCAATTGCACATTCTTTGTATTAAGAAACTACCAATTTCTTTTAGAATCTTAGTAGATGTCAAAAGAATATTCTAAAATCTCCTAAAATACATTTTTGTAGACAATGTATGAATAAATAAAAAATTTCACAATGCTAAAAAATTAGTGTTCTTAAAATAGTATTGTATATACTAGAGAAGAATTTGTAAAAACTATCAATTAAAGAAAAGGATAACATGGATTCACTTTCTTAAATAGAGAATTCTCCACTACCAGGATTGTATTATTTTAAGCACTTTTCATTTTTTCCATAGAAAATGAAGCTACTAATGGTTAAATGAAAATACAAGAATTATGCTCAAAGTTGAATTTTAGACTTCATTTGGGCATAGTGTAATAAAAAAAATTTAGAAAAAAAAATTGAACTAGAAGATGCTGGAGAACTATGCTAACTTTTACCTCTCAAAATCCGCTTGAGATTTTGAAGCCTCATGTAAGAGTTATGGACAAAATTTTAGAGGGTGAGTCGAAGGGACATTTTCTTAGATATTTTAAAATACCTTCTCTGAAATTTGTCCATAACTTTTAGATGGAGTATTAAAATCTCAAACGGATTTCTGGAGATAAAATTTTACTTGATCCCCCAACTTTTCTTAGTTTGAAGTTTTTTGAAAAAAAAAATTGTACTATGTCTAAATGAGGTCTGAAATTTGACTTCTATCACAATTCCTGCGTTTTCACTTAACCATGTGGTGGAGCTCTTCTTTGTTTACATCCACAAATCCCACATGGTTTGTTTCACCTACCACTATCCCACTAGTATAAAGAGCTTCTCTCCTCTCCTAGTTCTACACAAGCTTGACCAAGTGGCTCAATTGAGATCAAAGATGAAAAATGAACTATGCAGCACAGAAGCCACATCATTGGTCCAATTTTCTTATTGGAAATTTTGTGTTCAATTGTATCCTACTCTACTTTGTAGTTTGGATGTGGACTGAATCTTTGGGGGAATTCTTGTTGGCTAACACTGCAGCGAAGGGTGTGCCAAAATGGGGGAAAAATCAATTGAAGGCAAAATAAAAGTAGTTTTTGCCCGCATCCGAGCCCTGCCCCCGAAAGAAGCTCACAGCGTGAAACCAGACCTCTGTAAATGCACCTAATTTTTTACCAATAGCCGGTGCAAACTTACCAAAAGAACAGTGGATTTGGATACCGTATGCAAAAGTTATTAACCCCTAAAGGTCAGAGACTATGTCTTCACCAAAAACACACCAAAACTGCCATGTCTACTTCAAGCACCAAATTTTTGAAAAAAAACATTTTTAGACACATGTAACCATAGGATCTTATAGTTCACTTGTGTGAAAAGATGTGGAAAAAGTTTCAGAATTTTCCACCATATAAATTGCAAGATATTAGCATTTGAATTGACAAAAACCTTCTTTTTGTCCCTGCATAAAAGCGGGCAGCTGCACTTCACAAGGTCACATTTCTATGATAAAATGTCCAAAATGGTGGTGCTTCTTTGGATTCATTCTTCACGGCAAGTTGGCTATACGTTCAAAAAAATTCACATCATTTGGAATTGTACAACACATAGGAAAAAATTAATAAGTAGAAAGAAATAGAGGGTGATTCAAAATACTAAATTGTTAAAATTTTATTTATAGAATTTTAAAATGTCAATCCCAATGGTTGTCATGTTGTGACAAACAATCAACATCCAAATTTTTTATTTTTTTTCAAAAATATAAAAAATTGAGGAAAATAAAGGCTTTCAAAGTTTATTTTAGAGTAGAGAATCTATAACTGCCCGCAAACTAAAAAATGCAGTTTGGTCCTTTAGGGGTTAACAGTCAAAGTGTGTTTCTGAAAGCGCCATCTACAATCTGGGTACATGACTGATTTTGAAAATGTATGCACATTGTACATGGCGCTTTAAGGTCAGGTGCCATTTGGGGTGTACCTACCTTAAATACCACTCTATTGGTCTCAGTTATTAATAGTATGAGTGTGCCCGCCCCTGTGCCGTTGCCATAGCCAAAATAAAAGTAAAAAATACAAAAAAATTTAGTCCATAAAAACTTTGAATTTCAATATTTTTACAGCATATAGTGAGAGGTTGCATTCATGGTACAAAAAAAATTTCATACATAAACAAGTGCACGGGTTTTGTTTTGTAGCATTTGATCAAGCAATGTAAAAGTTATGGTTTCTCCAAAATAAAAGATAAATTAATTCAATTTTTGAATTATAAAAAACATTCATAACTTTCACATTGTAGGTTTAGATGTCATGAAATTGACACAAATAGAGAACTTGAGGTACAAAGGAGTGCAAGGGTTTTGTTTTGTAGTGTTTGAACATGTAATGTGAAAGCTATGGCTTTTCCAAAATGAAAGATGATTCACTATTGAATTCTTGAATCCATGAAAACTTTGAAATTCAATAACTTTCCTCCCGTAGGTCCAAATGCCACAAAACAAAGTCCATGCACCTTCCTTGCAAAGAGCTTTTCAATAGTACCAAGAATGTTGCTTGTGAATTCACAATTTTTTAGTTTACAATGTATTAAACTAACAAAACAAAACAAACAACTTCATTTAAGGTATAGAGTTTGGGGAGATTATTCCTTGTTATTTAAGGTATACACTTGAATAAAGAGGGTATTTGATGTGGGGCTATTTACCTTAATTCTTGAATTTAAGATGACCATATTTTTACATAAAAAGCTATGAAGGGCATATTTCCAATGTGAACATGTATGCAATATCCTATAGTTTTTTGTAAATTACGGTGTGAATATCTATTCAATACCCTATAATGGAACAGACAATGTGAACATATATGCCTTTAAGTGAAAATATAATTTTTTTTCAACTAGGGATCCAAATCAGAGTTATGGTCTCCTAAATTTTCTTGGTAGGTTGGGCATCTTTGGTACATCTTTTGCAAAAACACTCGTTGTCTTTTAAAATTTGGCATATATGCAACTAATAAAATATGTCATTCAAGTGTTCTAAAAAAATTTAGTTCTCAATTCACATTCTAAGAGAAGTAAAACTTTGTTAGCTATATTGGGACAACTTAAGAAAAACATTTTCTTCTAACTTTGAGTTCTATTATTTTGCAACCAATGAAGTTAAAGTTCTTTAAATTTTTCCCACATATTCTAATTTTTTTTTCTAATTTATTTAAATTTGGAATTCAATGAATAAATTTAGATATAAAAATTGACAACATAGTAGATTAAATATCCAAAAATTTAGATCTAAAAATTTCTTCATTGCACAAGAAAACATCAAAAAATGACTAATATATTGCTAATGCATTTAACCTCCTTTCATTGTAGGTTGATTTAGAATAAGAAAAATTTCATATTTGCTTTTGAAATTTGGCTATTTGACTTTTCCTCTTCTAAAACACCATCCATGCTTTAGAGAATAAGAAGAAGTTTAACACAAAATACCTCTAGAATCTCCATTGAAACTACTCTGTAAACATTCTATTCAATATGATTATATATAACATATATGGCTTCAAATATTGAAGTTAAATCGACTATAAATTTTGTCCTCATGTTGTACAATTTTTAGTTTGTTGAATCCACTAAGGTAAACTCCTTATGCATGTCGAATGAAGCAATTTCAATCACTTATGGTTAGTGTCTTACACTTATACTTAATTTTTAATCATGTACACTATTGGTATCATGGCAAAATTTTAGTGAAATACCCTTCATTCTAGATTTCTTCACCTTGATTGTGTTCATTTTTTTCATCTACATGAAATTATCTACTTGCATCTAAGGTCATTGTACAATGAAAAATTTGTATAACTTCTATTTGTTAAGGCTACCTTATTAACAAAAATTCTTACTACATGATGTTTTTACATAGCCTAATTTATATATAATAAAATGCATAGCATTTCAATGACCTTATATTAGTCTTACATATTATACAAATTTTTTCCCTTTGAATTAAATGGACCCTATCTTCTGATTCACGTAATTTTATAAAAAACCAAGAGTGATCTCCCCAAGGTATAGAGACTAGTCAGTGTATCCTATAGTCATTGGGATGTTAAAAGTGATGGCCAAGCCCTTCTTAATAAGTGAAAAAATAATTTTCTAAATTTTCAATATGTAAAAATTTGAAATTCAATATTTTCCTCACTAAATGGCCAAACGCCATGAATCCAAGCCCAAGTATCCTTCTTTGCAAATATCTTTATAACAATATCAAAAGCAAGCCTAGAGGACATACGGGAGGACATATGATCCTAGAAATTTCACTATATTAAACAAACAACCTAACCTAAAGGTATGAATTATTTGACTCATTCCAAAATAATTACATTCAAACTACCAAAACAAAAAGAGATTTCAATGAACCAAAAAATGCATCACTTGAATATCATATACAAAAGTTATGAAGGATGAAAGTCTTTTTTGGTAGATGATCTAAATTGTTCAACTTTAAGTTATGTATTGATGTAGAAGATGATTATCTATATCTATATCTATTCAAGTGGTGGTACTTTTAGACATCTAGTGCATTTGTAGGTGTCCCCTATCATGTAATAAATTAAGTATGATGCCAATTGAACTTTGCCTATTTGATCCTTATACAAAATTGAAGTGATGATATCCATCCATACTTTTTAGATAGTCTAGATATTTCTATGTTTGTCTTATTTTGTTTTGTTTGCTTGCTTGCTATAGTGAGATCTTTTGGACCGTGCTTCCTCTAATTAAAAGCACTTGGGACACTTGGTTGCATGAGCTTTGATTTGTAGAGTTTAAGCTCATGTCAAAAAATGATATTGAATTTCAAAGTTTTTAAGAATTAAAAAATTAGAAAATTACTTTTATCTTTATTTGAACTGTGACAACAACACAAGGTGCACTAGCCAAAACCTTAAATTAGGCTATTTGTTTTGTTTTGCTTTGTTTGTTTGTTACTATTAAATCTTTAGGCCCATGTGTCTTTTGATTGCAATCTAGGTATTGTTGGAAAGCTTTTAGCAAAGAAGGGTGCATTTGTGGTGTTTGAACCTAGGATGTGGAAGTTATGAATTTTGAAGTTATTCATGAATTAAAAAAATTGAAAATTTTACTTTTACTTTTATTTTGACTATGACAATGGTCCAAGGCACACTAGTAAATTAGCAACTATTAATAAAAATTAATTTCAGCCCTTTGGTTTTAGCTTTCAAATTATTTTTGAGAACTGTGAAGTTTGTGGATTAACCCCTAAGCGTCTAGATTCATCTACAGAATTGACGATTTCAAAAAAATCATTATAATGTATTATTTGAAAGATTTTTTTTGGAATTGAGGTGCAAATAAAAGTTGTAGAGTTTGAGTTTTAGATTCTATCCATAAGGTTAGATTCACTAATGCTATAACCAACATTTTTCTATAATTTTTTAAAGGAAAAATTTTAAATTCCTTCTAAATTCAATTACAAGCAAAATGTTGTCATTTTTTGAGTAAATTTTGTTGGACAAGACTTGAAATGAGGTTCTCTTGACATGGTGATTTTTTGGAATTTTTGTGTTGTTCAATTCTATGACCTCATTTTTGCAATTCCAAGTTTGAACTAGAGTCAATGCAAGTCAACCACTTGGAATACTTCCACATTTGTAAATTTAGAAAAAGATGTGCTCTAGTAACACCACTTGGATAAGACTCTTGATATGAGGATGACTTTCATCCAAGCTGTAATGAGAAAGAAAGAAATCTGGTCAGGTTCATTCTGTACATCGTCCAGAAAGTGGACTTCGGGGTTAAATTATGACTGACTGACACGATCTAAGCAACAAACTCCAGAACGATATGATTGAAGGAGTCTGGGTGATTGGTTCTATTGAGGTTGATTTTTCGTGGAAGCCAGGAGGGAGTTTCCCTATCGTGTCCGCAACTCTTCAGCCTCAAATTTGTCTCATTATTTTTCCCCAGCCTGTTTATTTCCAATTTTTTTTCATATCAAAATAGAGAGGGTGGCTTAATTGTCTGCTAGTAATGCTCGATCCCAGTTAGAATTTGGGGACAAATGCAGTGTCAATAATGCGCACACTGGAAACAAACTATGGATCAGTGAGAGAGACAAGTTCATTGAGGGACCCGACTCTTCCTGTGAAGCACTTGACAAATTCAGTGAAGAGCAAGCAACTCATGATTTCGATAGGCACCGACTTTCATTGCCTGAGGCGGTTTAGGCCGTCCTGCTCAATGAGCCTCATAATTGATATTCTGAGATCAAATTAATGACTTACGTAACCTATGTTATAATCACTGTTGTAATTATATCGAATCCTCAGGTGCACAACATCTCACTTGAAACAAGAAAGAGATTGTGTCAGCAAAGAAAAGCAAATCTAGTGTGTGTGTGTGTGGGGACACTGCTTCTACTTCATTGGGTCGACCTTTAGTCTTCAGTTATTGCATGCTCTATTGTGGGTTACATACTTGAGATACTCTGTCCCACAATCCAGAGTCATGAAATACTGTCGAAATATCAAAACTCGATCGCAGAACCTTTGATTCGATCCATGAGCAATGAGATCGCCCAGCGAATTGAAGGAAATGGAAACGCTCGTCGATCCGAACTGCTTGGATCGTTGTCTCTCTGATCAATCATGAGGTATCCGTCCGTCAGTCTAATCCTTTCCTTTCAGCTTTATTTCAATAGCATTGTGTTCCATGACATTTGTGTTTCAACACGAGCCACTTAATGCTGCCAAAAGTACACGAATCATTCCGAGGAGGACAACTTGCGTCTAGACATTATGTCCACTGACCTTCTCGTGCCGCTCCTACCACTTGAACAAGCTTATCCGGTCCTTGCGATGCTACTCCATCCATACTCAGAATTACAAAATTAATCAGCACTACTCAACTCCATTGGGTTCCGTTGGGATCACACCGACCAGCACTTCCTTGCAAGCTGTAATTATGTCGATCGAAACTCATGCCAAATCAGTTGTGCGTGGCTGTTTAATTTGTACCAACTAAGTTATGTCATCCTCTCTCGCGACCACCCATCTCGATTCCAAATCGTTCTCTGTTCACATTGAAGCTGGGTGGGTGGGTGGGTAGATCTCACAAGAGTACTCATAATTTCCATTACAAAAAATGATGTGAAAGGTAGTTGAAATTGTCCCCAAGCGCTTTTTCATTTCACTCACGGCGCAGTGTATAGCATATTCTGATGAAAAGACCTGAATCCCTTGCAAATGCCATTACAAAACTCCATCGTGGCTCTTCAGAGCTGCTTTTCCAGATGCAGCAAGAGTGAGACTGAGGGACAATGTTCAGCATATCCTAATTTTAGCTTCTATCATTGCTTTTTTTCTCACAGGAAACGTGAGTGTAAGGAGCAAGTAATGCGTAATAGATCATGATATAAGCTTTTTCCATCAGGGACTTGTTTTTCACTTGTACCGTGCGTGTAAGAATCAAGTGATGTGCGGCACATATCTAGAGATACGGCTCTTTTTCCACAGCCAGGCAGTGTGAGTGAGCGAAGCAAGCAATGTGCGTGTAGCACACTCTGATATAAGAGCCCTCTAATGTATCAGTGAGTTCTCTTTGTTTCGCAGGCAGCAAGAATATAGCTGCAGGCATTGGGGAGAAGCCCTCGAGCTCCAATTGCCAAGGTCTGGCCGAGGGTCTGGCACATTGAGCTATGGCGAATCAAGCATCTCGAGCTGCAGCTGCAGTTGTGGTTGCATTGCAGTTGTTCTTTGCAGTGGGAGTGATGGGGCTGAGACGGAGTGAGTTTGTGAACTTCACCTCCAAGGCATCGTCCACCATTGACTACCGGTCGATTATTCCCGCTGTTGTCATCTTTGGTGACTCCACTGTCGATGCTGGCAACAACAATTATCTGCTCACGGTGGTCAAGAGCAACTTCGCGCCGTATGGTCGGCAGTTTGCCGCCGGTGCCACCGGCCGCTTCACCGACGGAAAGATTGTCACCGACTTCATCAGTGAGTGTTCCATTACTGGCCTTGCAATGCATGCCACACAAAACATTACGGATTGAACATTCTTGAGTAGCTGCCTTTAACGCCCTTGCAAGAAGAGTCTAGATTCTTTTCAATTGAGCAGCATCAGTTCACACCCTCGCCTGAATAGTCTGTCATTTTGAGCAGCTCCAAGACCCTTGCACAAGGAATCTTGATTCTTTTTGAGCACCTGGGATCAGTTCCCCTGTTAAATTTGGAGTCTTTTTTCATTGGTTTCCATCTCATATTGGAGAAGCTGAGTTCTCATGATCGCTGAAGAATGTATGGCTAGGCCTCCAAGTGCTCTCAAGTTATCACAACTCTCGTAATAAGTTCACCTTGCGTTTCTCGTCGGAGGTCGGAAAACCTGAATTTATATCAATTTATATATTGAATAGAGAATGATGTGTTTTCACCAATTGGCATGACTTGGTGCAGCTGTGCATCTATAGATGGTCGTTACTTTTTGTTTAATGGCAGATATTACAGTGCCAAACATGTGAGACCGGTATTGTAATACTCTGAAAACTAGTACTATCACGTGCTCGGGTGGGCTTCGAGGTGACCTACTGAAGCCCTGATCTCTAAAATCTAGTAAATCTTCTCCCGCTCGTAGTGGAGCAACTCAAAACTGCTCCAGTTCCTCAATTCTAAACCCTTATTATGCTTACCAAATCCCTAAATATTGCCATTTTAAACAAACATGAGTTCATCAATTGTTCCTGATGATGCTCTTCGACGGTGGATTGTATGCAGGTGAGAGACTTGGCTTTCCATTGACGCTACCGTACTTGTCTCCCAATGCACATGGCAATGCCATTCTCACAGGAGTCAACTTTGCATCTTCGGCTTCTGGCTGGTACGAAGGCACAGCCGAGAATTTCGTAAGTGGACTAAACCATACCAGCCTTGACGTAACACTCTTAGCTTCGTAGCATCTCTTAGCACAAAACAGATATTTACTTTGCACTTAGAAGAGTGGTATGACTTCCACCAAAAGAGATCATTCTCAAACTTTACATCGAGGCTAATGTTTATAGGAAAACACTCAAAGGCTTAAAATTGTGTGGGCTCCAAAATGGAGACGACCCAATAGAAAAAAACTCTTAATTGCAATTGGGAGCTCTACCATTCTCTAAAGAGACTTTCTGTGACTCCTCAAATTCTCCTTCGCTCTCATCTGACTACTTCAATGTTGCACCATGCCACCATGGTCTCCATTGTTCTCTCTCTCTCTCTCTCTCTCTCTCTCTCTCTCTCTCTCTCTCTCTCTCTCTCTCTCTCTCTCTCTCTCTCTCTCTCTCTCTCTCTCTCTCTCTCTCTCTCTCTCTCTCTCTCTCTCTCTCTCTCTCTCTCTCTCTCATTGTTTTTGTTCCTTTGTAAGCCTACACATAATTTTCTTCCCCAAAGAATGGTCTTCCAATTTTCTCAAGAATGTTTGAGATGTTTCACTGGGCTTGCTTTTTCAGCAATATGGTGGAATGTGCACCCAGAATCGCCACTCAAAATGAATGTGCTCTGTACATTTTAGGTTGCAATTGCGAGTGTTGTGTGCATACCTGTGTTCGTTGTTTTCCGGTGTTGGCTTTGAGGCTTCGACTAAGTTGTGACTCTCCGTGCAGAATGTGAAGGGGTTGACCACGCAGTTTCAGTGGTACAAGAATTGGCAGAACGAGGTAGTGCCGTTGGTTGGCCCAGTGGAGGGAAACAACATCATTTCCAAAGCTTTGTACATCTTCAGCACTGGCGTTAATGATTGGGTTAACAATTACTACGTAAACCCTGTTTTGATGAAGAAATACACCCCCGACACCTACACCACATTCCTCATTGGCCTTGTCAAATCTTACATTCAGGTGCACCTCATGATTTCACAGTGCACAAGGCAGCCTCATTTTGGTTTAAATGACTCTAAACTTGCCTTGCCTGCTGAAACAATTGATAGATCTAAACGAGTCCTAGGGTTTGCAGCTTTCATACCAGCTTGTGGAGAGGATATTTTGTCTACAACATCATTGTAGACCATTGAGTGAAAGAATTCCTGTTCTCTCCTGTTGCCACTGAGGTTTGCGTCTTGAAATAGAAAGGCAGTTCAGTTGCTGTGATCGGTCCACCAACGTAAGTCTTGTTGGGCAAATAAATTTTGGTGCTACAAAACACATCATTTTAACTAATGTGACCATATATAGTGTACTCTCTGATTCTGCTACATTGGTTGAACACTTGGAGTGACATTATTTTTTTTGAAATTTTTTGGGGGTTATTAACTGCGCCGCATTGTGGTTAAATTCCACAGGAGTTGTACCAATTGGGAGGACGCAACATTGTAATTCTGGATCTTCCTCCGATTGGGTGCCTGCCTTCTCAGATCACCTTGCACGGCAAAGGGAAGCAAGGCTGTGTTGAGGAAATCAACAACGTAGCTTTGAAACTCAATCACCAGTTGCAAGCCTTGATTAGTGACATGAAACCAAGTCTTCATGGGGCGCGGCTCTTGTACGTCGAAACATTTACTCTAATTCACAACTTCGTGCAAAACCCCAAACAATACGGTACGTATACATTCAATCTCCGCCTGTTCTTTCTGTCCCTGCCACTCCTTACTTCCGGAATGAAAAATAAGAAACCCACTTCGGAAGGGAATAGATAATCATTGCAACACTGTGTGAACATATCCCTGCACCATTCAATGATATAAGGAACGATTCAGACTTCTCTTTAGAACTACTCCGCATTAATGTTTCGACAGAACGTGATTTCCGCGAGTGTTCGATGCCTTCGAAGGTCATTTGTTTCAGTCCCCAAGGGTATGAAAACAATCACTCCTGATCATTTTAAGTGCTTAGAGATTAACTGAATATTTGATCAAGATGGGTTAACTACAATCTACTGGAACAAACCGATAAGTTTTGTTAAATTGACGGAATTCCAAGACGACATCGATCCTTCCCAAAACGCACAGGTGGAATCGAAAATGCCTCCTCACTTTTCAAAGCTTTGTGCAGAAGAATGTCCCACAAATTTGATGCCCCAAATCTCTCCAATTCAACGAAATTGACGATAATGCCGCTTGCTTGCTTTTGCTGCTTACCAGGTTTCACTGAAACCAGGGCCGGATGTTGCGGCACTGGTGTCCTCGAAACTGCCATTTTGTGCAACAAGGCATCAATCGGCACCTGCACAGACGCCTACCCATTTGTGTTTTGGGACAGTTTCCATCCCACGGAGCACGCGTACAGCTTGCTGGCCTTGGATATATTCGACCAGGCGGAGCCCTTTCTCTTGGCTCCTCCACAGCCGTAGACAGACGGATGCTGCAATACAATCCTTCAGAACCGCGGTAACCGCGGTGGAAATATTACCGCCGTGATCAAACGATTGGGATTACACCGACTGATCAAACTGATTGTGTGAAGGAAACTTACAAGGGTCTGCTGATTAGATTTGCTGTCTAACTTACAGTCAACACAAATTCTTGTTAGTCTCGAATTTGAGGGAGAGCACACTCAGAGAAAATTTCTGGGTAGAATCATGTTGGTCTGGAGTGAAGCCGATTTACTTGTTTATTTCTCTCGTTTTCAAATGGTTTTTCAAACAGCACTGGCCCATTGCTTGGTACCCAAATTTCACCTCGGTCTGAAGAGGAGTGTTGACATTGGCAGCATGTATGATTATCTTGGGATTCATAGATTCAAAATTCATGAAATGTAATGCTGTGTACATTTTAAACTGTTAGTAATTGCTTTAAAGCAGAGAGTTTATTTCCAATTTTCCAAGGAAATAATTATAAATTGTAATCTCACTTGGACATTTGAAGGTATATTCTTAAGTAAATTCATAGATGGATAGGTGAAAAATGTTTTTATCCCAAATTATGTACATTCATTTGAGTGTTGTAATATCATCTTCATTTGAAATACCATCAATGCATACTTTCTATAGATTGTGTCCAAACAAAATAGGAGAGCATGTTTTAGAATACATAAATTTATTTTCAAAATCACCACAAATAAAATCCTTGCTCTAAACATACATCCTGCTAAAATTACTGGCTTACAATTTAAGATATGGTCTAGGGTGTCATCCAATCAATGACATGCTTTATGCTCTAACAAATCCAAAAAAATATTATGTATTTTTTGGGTACTTTTAAGTATTTTTTATTTTCTTGACTTGGACTCTATGTGGAAAGATTGCTAATTTCAATTAGGTATAGTAGACCAACTTATTTCTACCATTTGACTTTTGGTCCCATCTTAGCTCTATAAAAACTCATCCAAATTCATTTACTTTGGAGACAATTTTAGTACAATAATTCCAAATAGAGTAACATGTTAGTGATTGGCAGATGCTTATTAATGAGTATTAATAGGTATATGGAATGGCACTTAAAGTTTGTATTCAAGATGTTTATGACTCCAATGATGAAAGATTTTTAAAATCTAGGACGAACTACTTCAAAAACTCATAAAATTAGAATATTAAAGAGGAAATTGTAATTCTCTACTTTCGTTTAATTTGGAAAAAGAATCATACGCACTCAAAATATTCTTTCTATAGTTGAAAAAACATTTGATTGTGAAAAAAACTTTGCTTTTAGTGATTTTCCAAGTCAAGCACTCCAAAAAATGTTCAATGTAGATAGTTTTGAAAAATAAATCTAACCAATCAAAGGCCATTTCAAAAAAACTCTATAGGTGGGCAAGGGGTTGATAGTTGGAGCAAGCTATCAATAGTCATAGTCAAGTAAAATTTTATTTTCTAAAAGTACCTCACATGATTGCAAGTCTTTAAAAACAATCTTTGTGAAATTTGGTGCATATGTTCTTAACTATTCATCTTTCCATTTGTCAAAAATGGAATATTATTTTTGGTAGAAAACTATAGAATGGACACTAAAATTATTATTCTTGAAGAAAAAGAATGCTATTTTTTCAAAAATTACACATTGATTAATGACATTTTAAAATCCATACAGTCAAAGTCTTTGAAAATTGGAAGCTTAAGTAATAATGAAAAAGATCTCGCTATTAGTTTTTTTCTAAATGATATGAAAAGGAGATATGCCGCTTTCATTTTAGTTTAGAGTGATTTTAGAGGGAAGAGTCCCTTTGGGCATTTCTAAGAAGTTAAATTCCAACTGTACAATTGGATTAAATTATGGTACAACTTTTCAATTGTTCACACCTAAAGAAGGGCAATCACATAGTACAAAAGCATCCTCTTTGGCATTGTAGAACTCCATCATGTCCAAAGAGTCTCTTGTTTTTGGAAGGGTGTTAGTTGTTTTCTCTATTTGGTATATTTATATCCAACCAATCTTAAATTCTCTTAATATGATAAAGCAAAATAAATATTTGTCGTTTATTATGTCAATACATTATTTCTTGAAGAGACATTAGCATTTGGAAGAGTTGTCTTTCTTAGCAAAAATTTCTTATTTGTTGAAGTAAAGATAATTCAAAGATGAATGAAAGCATTTTCACTCTAGAATGTGCACATTTTTATCCAAAATTTGCCATTCATTTACAAATGGCACTCCCTCTTTCTTGAAATAAATCCATATTTTCCACTTGTACTTGTCTCAAATTAAATTCAAAATTGGCTCTCCGCAACTTTGTATAGAATAACTAAAGCTAGTCTGAAGACCTATAAGCAAAAACATCTACTCATACCATACTATATAGGAATTTCATCCTTGCAAAGGAAATTGAAATGCAACCTCTAACCAAATAAAGGCAAAGAATTAAACACACAATTCTATAAAAACTACTATCAACAAATCTCTTGATGAGAATTTCTTAAAGTTGAATCACATGACATTGTTAGGATTGATTGTAGAAGACATCAATAGATGTCATTGCACCAACATTGCTTGGAGAATAATCAAAATTAATACCATTGGAGCAATTCCCAAAAGAACAAAAGTTCGTTGATTTCATTGCTTGATTTTAACATGTGCCACTTCACTATTGACTTCTATTTTTTCAAGCCTATTAGGGTTAAGTAGAAGTTACAAAAACTATGCAATGTCCTAAAAATAAGGGTAGCTCATGCATTAATTTATCCATTTCAAATAAACCCTAGATTTAGTTCAAGACAAAAGGAGTAATAATCCTAAGATTCATAGATGCAAAACTTATGAAAGGTAATTCTATATACATTTTACACTATAATAGCTTTAAGCTAGAGAATTTATTTGCAACTTTCTGAGGAAATAATTATAATTTGCAATGTCATTTGGACATTTGAAGTTATACTCATACATAAATTCATAGATGAGAGGTGAAAAATATTTTTATTCAAAATTATGTACATTCATTTGAGTGTTGTAAAGTCATCCTCATTTGAAAAACATCAAAGTATCTCTATTCTACTGACCCAATCTATTTCCTAGAGATCTCAATTGGACACTTGAAGTTAAGTTCATTAGGAAATTTATAGATGATAGGTGAAAAATGTTGTCATCCAAAGTTGTGTACATTTGTCTAAATGTTGTAAAACCATCCTAGTTTCAAAAACCATTGCATAGACTTTCCTAGAGTTTGTATTCACTCAAAATAGGCAAATGTTTTCCAAAATATCCAAATTTATTTTAAAATCACCATCTAGAAAAATCTTTGCTCTAATACACTATGACATGCATTGTACTTGGATTGTTGTCTTACAATTCAAAATACAAACTAGAAGACAAGACATTGAGGCTTTGTGCTTACAATAGACAAAACCAATAGAACACTTTTCTTAGCAATTCTAAGCTTTTGATTAATAAGAGTGCTCATAATTTTTTTGCTTTTGACTTGAATCCTCCATAGAGAGGATTGCTAACTCATTTAGACAAGGTATCTTTGCCATTTTCCTATTCTGGCCATCTAACTTGTGGCCCCATCCCCACTGTAGGACTCACCCAAATCTATTTAATTATTTTCCTCACACTTTGAGTACATTAACCTCCAAAGTCTAAAAGTCACTATAAGGATTAAGGAATTATTGGGGTTTGGGGTAGGCATATGTGATCTCAATTTTTGACCTAAATTTTTTAAACTTTTATTGAAGATAGAAAATCTAATAGCTTACTATGGATATAATTTGTATTTCAATTGGTGCTTGTGAATGAAAGTTATGCCATCCTTAGTCCAAAAACAACTTGAGGGACATCCAAAAAATATAACAAAATATTGATTTTTTTGATTTTTTAATATATTTTTCTCAATGATTATATTTTTGCCTACATTTGAAACTTTGTCCCATTTTATGTGGACTAGTAATACAAAATTTATGAACAATCTTGTTTTAGAGACAATGTCAGCATCTTTTTGAAAACATGACTTACAAAATTCATATCTGAATGCAATTTTTTTTTAAATTTCACAAAATATTGTTAGATAGGATATAGCTTTTTTGTTAAAACAATCTCACCATTACAATGATGGTGCTTCAATTCTACCTTAGAACTATTAACAATTTGATTTTTCATTCAATTTTAGATCTAGTTCTCTTCAATAATATTTTAATGAATGTAAATTAAGGGTTTTTTTCTTGAAATTTTTGCCATTGGATTTTCAGTTCAATATTCAATAAAAGAAATAGAAAATCAAAATCTATAGTGCAAATTTATAAGTTGAGTAGATTTGAAGCAAACAAATCTAGTTGAGTAAAGTGAAAAAAAACGAGTTTCTTTCACTTCATATGTAAAGATCTTACAATCTATGTGGTCAAATTTTTGGAGATTTCTTCCACATATTTTTACAATAGTCTAGTATAAGATCTTATAGTGAGATTTGTAAAAAAAATACAACTTTAAAGTATTTTCTCCTTGCAATAGAAATGGCAATTTTGAGTGGATTTTGATGGAAAAAAAGGCCTCAAGACTTTAAGCAATAACTCCAATGTATATAACATGCTAGTCCTTAATTGGTGGATACTCAAGAGCCAATAGGTACATGGAATGGTGGTCTTAGGTTGCTTATAGGATGTTTGTGACTGTAATTTAAATGGCTTCATAATTTAAGGGAGATTATTTTTATAAATTTAGAGAAATTAGAATTTTAATTGGAAAATTGAAATTCAATAATAGAAGACAAATCAAGCCTTTGGAAGTTGACAAAAACCCTTTATGGACCCCAAATCTTACATTTTATCTTTCATTTTTATTATTTCTTTCCTTGATACTCCTCACATTACATTCAAAAGTCAAATAGTTGTTAGTGTCTAGAATAGCTCAAAATTTGAGTATTGGAGGTCCAATTCATTATTGATCACCTTGGAATATAATGCACCTTGAATTCTAACCAGGTTGTCAGAAATAAAGTCTAAAATGATCTAAATATCATCCACCATCAAAAAAAAATTTTGAAGGCAATGTGAAAGACTTAATATACTTCATTGACATTGGGTAAGAGTGAAGGATGAAGAGGTTATTTTTATAATGAAAGCAAGTGTCGACGATGAATCCTCAAAGGATATAGAATAATTTGAAGATGAAAGCTTGACTTCTCATCATCAAAACATAAGAAAATCCTTCAAGCAAAATTTTAGATCTCATTTATAAATAGTAGAACGGGTTTTCTTAGAAAACTTTGAAACATAAAAGAAAGGAAACAAAGTTAAATTTTATTTTAATAATTTGCTTGAGTTTTGACACTACAGCTAAAAATTAAAGACAAATTTCACAGAAGGGGTGGAAGGGGTATTTTTTTCGAAATTTTCTAACACCTTCTTTGAATTTTCTCTATAACTTTTTTTGGAGGCTCTAAACTTCAAATGAGTTTATGAAAATAAAATAGAATTGAATTCTCCAATTATTTTTAAACTTTTATTGAGAAAAAGACATTCTACTATCCTAAAATGAGGTCTAAAAATTCTATTTTGAACATTAAAATTTCGAAAAAAATTATGCTCAAAATTCTATTTTGAGCATAATTCCTTTGTTTTGACTTAGATATGAATGGTTGAATTTTGATTAATCTTAATTCACATATCCCTCATGGATGTTTTTACCTACCATTAGCCCACTTGTATAAAGAATTTATCTTTTTATCTTTAAACACACCAAATTAATTGGCATTTGATTTGAAGCTAGTTACTAAAATCATAAGGGTTCATTAACCCTTTACATACAAAGAATTCATGATTTTAAACTATAAACTTTGATTGCTCATATTATAGAAAAAATAATCTAAATGGAAGCTTTTATTATATCATTAGCTTGAGTGAAGAACATTGCATGCATTAGTTTTAAGTGAACAATTATTCAAATAGATTAAAAATATATCCAAATAAACTCTTCAAAACTGCTCAAAAAATCTAATTAAGGCCCAATTTAGACTTTTTCGTCATTAATCCTTCAAATTGTCATTGACCATAATATGGTTGATTTTTTTTAGAATGGTCACTTCTAGACTTAGGAATGTGAAAAGTTAATTATTCTTGGGCTCATTCTCAAGAAAAGAAAGTTAACTATAAAGCGGTTTATTCACATACCGAGTCACATACAGAAAATATTGACTATTGAATTTATAAAAATTTCCAAAGCAAAGGAGGTTTAGTGGTAAAGAATTAAAAAAATTATCAAATAAGGAATTCTAGTCAATGAGGTCAAGGCATGTGTTTTTTAGCTCTTCATGGTTTGTGTCTAAAAACAACCACTAGAATACACATCTTGCACTTGGATTTGAGCCGTTTCTCAATTTTTTCTCGTATTGTATAGTACATCTTTTCTTATGTCTTTTCACTCTACTATGATTGATCTTGAATTTTGGCTCTAAATTTGTGGCAAATCTTTTATTTTCTCATGTTTTTTGAAATTTAACAATGAAACAATCACTATTGCAAGACCATTTCCTCACTCATTTTAGGCCCTAAAAATACAAGACTTGTATTCTTGCATGTGGAACTAGTTACCTTCAAAACGAGCATAGGATGCCAATTTTCCCAACATGGTATGTATCTAAAAGAACCACTCAAAGCACAATTTTAGTTAAACCCAAATGAGTACTTCTTTGAAGTTCCATTTACATTCATATTATAATGTTGCATTTATGAGTTTGATTGAAATCAAACTTTGTAGAGATAAGAAGAAATTGACTTTCTACAAGTTCCTACAATTAGTTTTGCCTAAAAATGATCATCACCCTTTGAGCTTCACCTCTTCCTAACTTACAAAATTATAATCCAAAACACATTAGAAGGGATTTGAGGGCAAAAGAAGACTACAAGTTTCCAAACTGTGGAAATGCAGAAATTGCTGCAGAACAGTTTTAAAAATAGGCCTAAAATGGGATTCTTTTGCCCTAAAATCCCTTTCAGTGCTTTGAAAGTTGCTAGAATTTTAACCCCTAAACAGCGTTTTTTGAGATTATAGATTTTTTGGGCAGCTCACTACGGATGGAGTTTTTATTTTTTTTCTTTGAAATTTTGATACAATGTGTGTCCAAGGAGTAGCTTTAAGGCCCAACAATTTTCATAACTTTTGACTTTGTGGATAAAAAGTTATGGCATGATATGTTACTTTGTTTGCTCGGTGGGCAGCCCGGGCAGCTGAGAAAACTTTTTTTTTAAAAACTTTTTTTTGAAAAGTGAAATTTCAAATCGGTTCTTTAGGTTTATACAGACATGTGAAGCTTTGAATCAATCCATTCCGACCAATGAGTCAAAAGTTATGAAGATTTTAAGTTTGGGATAGTTTGCGGCCAGTTACAGAATCTGCACATCACAAAAAAAGTTTGAAATTCTTCATTTAATTCAATTTTTCATATTTTTGAAAAAAAATAAAAACAAAAGGTGTAGATTGTTTATTTCAACATTTTAACCATTGGGATTGAAAATTTTCAATTCCATGAATAAAATGTTCACAATTTAGTATTTTGGCTCATTTTTTACTTCTTTCTACTTACTTATTTTTTCCTATATGTTGTACGATTCCAAATGGTTTGAATTTTTTTGAGAATGTAGCCAACTTACATTGCAGTAAGAATTCAAAGAGTAACCACCATTTTGAATTTTTTTTCACACAAATGTGACCTTGTGAAGTGCAGCTGCCCGGATTTTCGCAGGGATAAAAAAACAGTTTTTGTCAATTCAAATGCTTATATCTTGCAATCTACATGGTGGAAATTTCTGAAATTTTTTCCACATGTTTGCAAACCACCTTACTACAAGATCCTACAGTTACATGAGTCAAAAATGTGTTTTAAAAAAAAATTGCTCTTGTATTAGAAATGACAGTTTTGGAGCAATTTTTTTGGTGAAAACGTTGTTAGGGGTTTAAGGGTTAAGGGACAAAAAGTTAAAAATCTTGGATTCTAATTCGATTATTAATTTCAATTGGATTTAGGGCTGATTAGAAAATAGTGTTTTGATTGCACCTTGACTATTATTGCTTGACCACTTACGTGAAAGTGAAATAATGTGAATCCCTAGTTAATACATATTTTAAAGGGCAAGGTACCGGTGTGATGTGGAAATTCTTAAAGACATCATTGCTTGGCACATGTCTCAAGCCTAATTTTCCCTCTAAATGCATGGGTTTGATTTGGGAAACAATTGTGCACTTTTGCAAAATATGTGTGCCCATTCTACTATTTGCCCTAGAATGTTCAAATTGCAAATTAGGATGACAATAGACCAATACACCTCAAATGCTCACAAATGATATACCAACCATTCTAAAACCAAATTGAACTAGGGCCCAAGACCAAGAAACTTTAGAAATTGAGCGATCCGGAATGTAGACTCCATTGGTTGAGAACAATCCTATTGGTCACGTGTTTTCTAGACCCTAGTTGAAATCTAGTTGAAATCCAATTGAAATCCAATCTATATCTAGTCTAAGAAAACCTCTTCTAGTCCCCAAAATTCTACTATCCATGGAAAAACTAGAATAACTTAGGATAGACAAGCCTATTACCACCTTGCTTTGCAATCTCACTATCTTGGGGCCAATTCCAAGAGGAATACATATTTTTCAAAGGAATGGTGTGCGCATTATGCCAAATCAAACCCAAGTGGAATTATAATTTTCCAATCAAAATTGTAATTTTTGTGAACTTTTGAAGTGTTTAGCCTTACATTTCATTATAAAAGTGCCCATAGTCCGCTAAGATCATGAATGCCCTAATAATCACCTATAATCACCTTCTTATCACCTATTAGCATACAAGTATTTATCAATCACCTATTGCCATGTTACCCTTAGTAACAATAATGCACTAATATTGCTAGATTTCTAGACAAATTTGGCTTCTTTCTAGACAGATTTGGGTGATGGAATGGGTGGTGCTAGGGCCCAAAACAGGGCGACGGAAATGGGTTGCACATAGAATTCAAAAACAGGGTTAAGCTTATTGGGTAAGGGATGGCTAAGGCCTAGAAAAGCGGACGTCTGCATGCTACGCATCCATGATTGTCTTTGAAGTGTCCTTCGTAGGCTGATTTGGACTCCTGCTAGTTCTCTAAATGATTGGGCTCAGTGCCATGAGTTCTAATGAGTGATGAAATGGATTAACTTAACCCTTAAAAGCTAGGATGAGCCAAACTAGCCTACGGTTTAGGGTTTGGGGCAGATTCGAAGTGCATCTTGTGCTTGAATGTCAAAGCAACAAATATGAGAAAGTTTGGCAAACCTAAGATGTAATTTGTGCAATTTTTTAAAAAATAATTTGGCTTCACCTCCATACTGTGAGGCTGCAGCAAGGTCGTATTTTCTGTATTGAGGCAAGTTCGTAGTTGTACGAGGCGAAGCTGAGACGAGGTAGTTTGTAGACAAATTCAATAAAGGACATGTCAGTGAGTAGTACAGTTACTTGTTCAGAAGGGCGCGATGGCAGTTACCCCCTACGGCGGGTTTAGGTAGACTACTCAGTGCTTGAGGTGTCTGCAGCAAGGTGAGAGGAAGAGTGCTCATTGCTTGCATTGGATGCTGCCGCCTTGACATTGTGAAAAGGAGGCTTACAGCAATTGTTTATTGTTTAGGGTTACATCGCCAATGGAGCACATTGCGACCGTTTTTCAAACAGCAGGCGCAAAATTGCGGGAAAAATTGAGCATGCTAGGGACTCGTAAGCATCAGTGTTTAGGAGGAAATGGATGGGGTGTTCTAGCACAAATTCCTTCTCACAGCATCTTCATGGCAAGTCACAGACACATGAATACTGAGGGTTTCGAGGAAGCTATTGAGCAACTACAAGCTTGGGCACTGGGCCAAGGATTGTCTGTTGTGAATTCTGCTAAAGTCGGGAATCTTTGCAACAAATCGTTTTTGCTTTCTCAACCTGTGCTTAGGAATTGGAGTCATAGAGGGGAGTTTGGACCAGAACAACATTGTAGATACCTCTGGTATCGCAACGTTGCAAAAATTCTAGGGTGGCAAGAAAGGAGACGCTTTCCTAATTTTATGAGGGCCATCTTGAACAACTTTATTTTCCCCTCTTTCATTGCCAATCACGATGAAGTTGCGGGCACGAGCAAGGAAAACAGTGCCGATCACGATGACTCCCGACTCCTTGATCTTCCCGAACTCAACACCACCTGCTTCATTGATAAGGATGCTGGACAACATACGAGGAACCAACCTAATGCAAGTAAGTTATCCGCAAAATGTGTTGTGATTTTGCATCTCCCAAATTGAACAATGCAGTGACAATTATTTCTTTATGGATTTAAGTAGGATTTTTTCTCTTCAAGTTCTTCCAAAGAACATTGTGTCCTTGAAGTGGGATTAGGTTCAAGGTTAAAGTTCAAGCATTGTTCCATCTGCTAGGCATTTCTAAAGAATTGAACGAGTATATATGCACATTCACCCCCCTTATGTCGTACAAATACCATGCTATTGTAGAAATGCTCTACAAAAGCAAGTAATTCTAGCATGACGTCATAATTCCTTCATAGTGCCTTCAAGGCACAATTCCCAAGACAACAATTTTTTTGACCTATGAGTTATTTGATGTTTTGGGGCAGGACTTCAGAGAGCAAGAGACTTATCCCCGAGCCACGGAAAAACGACGACCTCTCCTTGCAAGTTCCTCATGCACAGTCCATCGAGGGCAACAGAAAGGGAGAAAGACATGGAGAGTGACTGCAAAAGGACCTGAAAATGTTGATCCCAAGTTGCCGGTTCTAGAAGGGGGTAGATGCCCGAGCAAAAAGAAAGGGAGATCAAAGAAGCAAGTGATTGGAAACGCATTGAGGGAAAATGTGGTTCCGATAGCCCCCTCTGCTCCACGAAAACTCTATTGACAGCGTGCGAAGAAGATTGCTCCTGTTGCATAGGAGACAAATGACTTGCTTTATCGTCCGCAGTCCATCGGCAATATACAAGGTGAGATTTCCACCTCATAAGGGCTTTAGAACTTCTAAAGCTCACACTATTGACTGTGTGGACTGCTCATCATGCGATCATTTTTCCTTTCTCCAAATCTTGAAGTCGATTTGGTGTAGGGGTTAATTTGTTGAGAATCTTCCAGTAGTTATTATATGCAGCCTGAGTGGGTATCATTTGGAAGTTGAGGTGGATGTAGGAACCGAACTAAAGTACCCAATCCAGAAGGTTTATAATTCACATGAGAAGTGCCTATACTGAGTGCCTTACTGTATCTTCCAATTCTTGATGAAAGAAAAAATTGTTGGAAGAGAGGGTCTCAGAGTAGCCTATGAATGCTTTTGATTCACACAAAAGTACTTGGATTCCAGTGTCTCTGGCATGCATGATGCTTCCTTGACATGTTGTTAGAATTAGTCAACCAAGTCCAATAACATTCTTAAATAGTTGATCTTGATTATTGCATTTTCAACTTTCTAACCCTCACCATGCTTTCAAAATGTGTAGGTCAAAGGCAAAAGAGATTTACCAAAGAAGAAAAAGGGAAGACTGCCATTGTTAAAGCAAGGCAACCGCGACGATGGGAACCCCCCATACTGGTACCAAACAACACGGTGGGTGTTCTTACAAGGGCAAAGAAGTCCCTACATGCTCAGTTCCAAGCAAACGCAGACATTTTGGAGGTACTGCACGAAGTTCCATGCCATGAGAATCTGCTCGTCTCAAGTTTGTGTGTTTCGAAGTTACAACATATGCCAAATAGCATGGCCACTCAGAATCTCAGCAGCCTCAAGTATCTACATGCTAGAGAGCAATCTAAGCATCCAAGCAAGCCTCGAACTTTGAATCCAGTGGAGGCAAATCCCGACTTGTATGAGGCGTGGGATACTTCACGAGCAAAATGGGCAATATTGGTATCCAATCATTTCTTGTCGGAGTCTTCTTTCCATACAGGGGATACCCCTACTTGGACTCAAGGACATATTATTGGAGAATATGTATTGAAGGGCTCTGGAACGAAAATGGTCTTATGTGACCTTGGAGACAGAATCCCCCACATGTTAGAAACTAATTGCCACATAGCTCTTGGACCTCATATGACAGCACAGGGATCTAAGGTGGATCATGGGTACGGGTGGTGGAAAAGATCCTCTTGCTTCAACAATTATTCATTTCTAGGCGGTGGTTTGGCTGGACAAAGTGGAGACACGGAGTTGTTGGGCAACAATATGGAGGGTGCACTTCCAACAGAAGGAGATCCAATATCAGACTATGAAGAGCCCTCAGATGTGGAATGTGGAAATGGGACACAAGATTCTACAACAAGGACTACCTTCCCCAAGGTGAGCACCTCGCTTCCACCATATTTTCCTTGCAGTAGTGATGATGAAGAAGAAGCTGCTCACAACAACAATGACTCTAGTGGTCAAGATTGGATACCATCGTGGGGTGATTGCGTCTCAAATTTAGATGACGAGGTTGATGATTACATTCTACCTATAGTCTTTTCTCAAAGAGAACTCGATGCCTGGTGTCGTACCTACAGAAGCTATAAACCGGTGGCAATGGATCTAGAACAACTAAGTGCGTTGTATCAACCTCAGTCGTGGAATTCTACATTTGTTACTCTACTTGGTCGCAGAGATAATTTCACGGGACCTACACCCGGTTACACATTGAGAAATGAGGGGAAAGTACCAAGGCCTAAAGATATATTTCTTCTGTATTGGAGTGATGAAACTTTAGAACAGATTGTTCTAGAAACTAATAGATATGCAAATGCGCCGTTGGTGATCCCAAATGTAGCCTCCAAGACAAAAGGGGGGCCAACTTGGATTGATACTATAGTGAATGAGCTCAAAGGTTGGTTTGGTATATGTATTCTAATGGGGGTAAAAAATTTACCCAATATCCGGCATTACTGGATGCACTCAGAAGATTTCATGTACTGTAAGTTGATAGCTTCGGTCATGACACTTGCTCGATGGGAGCAACTGTTACATTGTCTGCATCTTGTTGATAACAATGATGTTGTGAGGGACACCTTAGATCCTAGATTTGATCACTTAGCGAAGACCCGTTGGATGTTAGATATGTTTGTCCAAGTTTCGAAGAGCATTTACAATCTTGAAAGAGAAATAACTGTAGATGAGTGTGTAATAGCTTATAAGGGGAGGTATTCCTTCATCCGACAGTTTATGCCAGACAAACCAGTTCGTTTCGGAATAAAGTGTTGGGTACTAGCTAGTTCTAAGTCTAGATTTGATTCTAATATTGAGGTGTATTTTGGAGGGGGTACTGGAGCAGGTGAATATTGTTTAGGGTACAGTGTTGTTACTAGAATGATAGATGGTCTTCAAGGGCGTGGGCATTGCCTAGTAGTTGACAACTTGTTTGCCTCTGTAAATCTCTTCCATCACCTGATGGTTGAAGGAGTTTGGGCAATAGGTACAGTAAGGAGATCTAGTAAGAATATTCCACTTGGACTGTATCGTGACTGCAATGTTGAGGTGAAAGGGTCACTTCTGATCCGAATGCATGAACATCGGCAACTGTCTGTCATTTCATGGCAAGATAAGAAGCTTGTCACGTTGATAAGCACAGCGGAAGCTCCATGGGCACCGAATGTTAGTGTTTTACTCAGGGTCCAGGGTGTACGAGGACAACTTATTGTGCCATCTTCTCCGATACACTTACAATATCAAGAATATATTAGAGGAGTAGATGTTACAGATCAACTCCGTGGCAACTACTCCTCTCAACTAACACTACAACAAAACATGGTAAAAAAACCCGCGCAGGAACTTCCAAAGTGGGTTTTTTTGCCATGAATTTGTGCGTGTCTTTCTTTGCGCGTTGTGCGTAGTAGACAGCCAACTTTGGCAGCAATTTCCCACTGCAATTTTTGGAATTAGGAAGCGTGTCATATATCATTGGAAAGCTATTCAAAATAGCTTTCCAATGATATATGACACGCTTCCTAATTCCAAAAATTGCAGTGGGAAATTGCTGCCAAAGTTGGCTGTCTACTACTCGCAACGCGCAAAGAAAGACGCGCACAAATTCATGGCAAAAAAACCCACTTTGGAAGTTCCTGCGCAGTTTTTTTTACCATGTTTTGTTGTAGTGTAAGAAGCCATAAATGGTGGCATAAATTGGTATTCTTTATTTTAGACCAAGCAATGGTGAATGCATACGTGGTTTATTCAAGCCAAATGGAGGATCTTGGCTTGCGGCTAAAAAGTCATATGCAATTCAAGATAGCTATCGGAAAGGCACTAGTGCAGGGAGCAATAGAAGCTAGAGCAGCATTGGTAACTCAAGGACATCCTCCTCCAAGACGACCTCTCTCTGTGCATGCTCACTGGAGGTCAAAGCTGAAGCGGAATTATGTAGAATGTGGATTCCGTCAAAAGTGGTATTGCCCTGCTTGTAGGGTGCACTTAAGGTAACATGAGCCACGGATGACGTGCTTTGGGTCCTTTTTTGAGTCTTTTTTGTAATATTTTGTAGAATATTTCATTCAAAAATGTCTCCAATTGCATTGAAAATAATTCAAAATATATTCAATAGAAATATTGATGGCAAATTCTATTCAAAAGTTCAAAAATTTCAATGAAAAGGTTTGTTATTCATCAAATAAAGCACACCACTAAGGAGTACAAAGGACTGGTTACAGTACCTTTGTAAATCCTTTTGATGTCCTATTTTTAGTTAGAATGCATTCATATTTTGACACATAATATGTCTATATATATAAAACATTGACATATAATTTTTTTTCATTCTTTTGAATATTTGTAGTTGTTATAATGAAGATTCCATGGAAAAAAGCACTGGTTACGAGAATAGTGGCTCATGTTACCTTAAGTGCACCCTGTAACTACAAGTGGATGTGCAAAGAAGTTTGCTACTATGTAGTGCACGAACGCCTCAATAGGCTAAATCATGTTTGAAGTTTGGATATTCAAGTAAATGTTGTCGTGTTCTGTGATTCGTACAAAGACATGCAAATGTGACATATGCAAGACAATTGAAGAAGCCATCTGGATACTGCACCCTGGAGCGTGGCAGTTGAGGACGAAAGTCTCTCCCAAAGATGCGCCATACTTGCTGAAGTAGTATCAAAGGATTTCAGTCGCTACTGCGAAGTTCTAATCATGGTGGATAAATCTACGTTGTTCCTTTGAGCATTTTTGTTTTTTGCTTGATATAGATGTATAGGTCAAATCTTCCTCTCATTTTATAGTGTGTTTCTTTGGTCACACAGGGATTGGAAGTTTGTTTTATGTCAAATATAGGAAGCTAAGGTCTCTAGTGAACTTCTGGCCGCCTTTGAAGCCGATATGTACTGAACATGTGGCTGACTTTTAAGCCCCAAGGTAAAAGATGTTTTTTTGTAAATGTTAGTACTACATGTGCGCATATATTTTGTACTCTTGCCATTTTTATCTTTACAAGTGCAGGCCTTTTTTTCATTTTTCTTGTTTCATTGAAGTCTATCTCTTCAACATATATTTGTATGGTGGAGAGTAATCCGCTGTCAACTGAACCGGACTTTCAGTTGAAGGTGCACAACATCAGGAAACTATTTTGTAATCGACCCTATTCTCGTGATTGGTTGCAATGGATAAAGTCCTTGATGTCTTTGAAATTAGAGACAGGCAGAAATGGGAAGCAAGTGACTGGCCCACCGGATGACAAATGGTCCTATATGCACGGCAGTCATACGGGCTTCCTTTGATGAAGACAAGGTTCAGTACACTTGACTCCACACTTATTCAACCACCTGATACTTCTACAGGTTTTGAATTTTGTTGAGTGAATTTATACAAGGAAATATTTTAAATACTTCTTTAACTACAAATTCTTTATAAATTTCAGAAATTGCATCTTCTCTACGAAGGTTAGTTCAAGAAAAAAATTAGACCCCTATACCTCACAGGGCTAAGAATAAGAATCATTGTATCTCCTTCTGCTTTTCTACAATGCTTGTATTTCCAAAATCAACATGCATAAGGGGTTAACTAGAGTGAACTGTGGATGAGCGGTTTCTGAGCCTCCTCCCTTACTCTTTGTCTTTGTGTGATCTCATGTGATATACCAGCTAAGGTAGGTACACCCAAAATGACACCTGACCTTAAAGTGCTCTGTACAACGTGCATAGATTTTCAAAATCAGTCATGTACCCAAATTGTAGATGGCGCTTTCAAAAATACACTTTGACTGTTAATAACTTTTGCATACGGTATCCAAATCCACTGTTCTTTGGTGCGTTGGAACATGCTTTCACTCACCAACAAGACTATAAGAAAATCTGAACAACATAATAATAGGAACTAGGCACAGTATGAAAAACTAGCGCTTTTGGGTGTACCTACCTTAATAGCAATTGACTATCTGTTAACTTGATTTGTAAGCTTACAAATGGGTGTTAATAAAACTTGCAGCCCATCAACTGAAAGGAAATTAAAACCACAAGAAACTGAAGCTGAGTGTGGATTCTCATTCATTGAGCCAACCAACTAAGGTAGGTACACCCAAAATGGCACCTGACCTTAAAGCGCCCTGTACAACGTGCATAGATTTTCAAAATCAGTCATGTACCCAAATTGTAGATGGTGCTTTCAGAAACACACTTCGATTGTTAATAACTTTTGCATACGGTATCGAAATCCACTGTTCTTTGGTGCGTTGGAACATGCTTTCACTCACCAACAAGACTATAAGAAAATCTGAACAACATAATAATAGGAACTAGGCACAGTATGAAAAACTAGCGCTTTTGGGTGTACCTACCTTAATTGAAGGATCAATCAACCATGCAGGAATTTAGGATGCAAGTTTACTTATCCGAAGCATGTGCCAACTGCCAACTGCCAACTGCCAAGCCACCATGCCATGCAATCCTACGTCATAATTGTTCAAAGTGAACTAAAGAGTTGGAGGGTGTAAGAAAATATCAAGTTCTATAACTTGATAAGGTAGGTACACCCAAAAGCGCCAGTTTCTCTATTGTGCCTAGTTCCTATTATTATGTTGTTCAAATTTTTTTACATTCTTGTTGGTGAGTGAAAGCATGTTCCAACGCACCAAAGAACAGTGGATTTGGATACCGTATGCAAAAGTTATTAACAGTCAAAGTGTGTTTTTGAAAGCGCCATCTACAGTCTGGGTACATGACTGATTTTGAAAATCTATGCACGTTGTACAAAGCGCTTTAAGGTCAGGTGCCATTTTGGGTGTACCTACCTTAGTTGTCCAGTTGCCTTTGGTTCGATTAACCCCTCACTGCCCAAGGGGCCCAGAAGTGTTCTCATACAGTGTAGCATCCAACTTCAAAGTGTTGTAACTTTTGCATCTGATGTGAAAATTCAATAAAACTTGTCAGGAAAGTTGCACATAGATGTTTTGTTTTCATGGTAAAATTTTCAGATCAATCCAAGTTGTATTGAATTTTTGGAAGCCAATCAAAGCTTTCAGGTTCAATTCAAGTTCATCAAACTATATTTCAGGGCTGCAACTTTGGGGGCCTGTAGCTTTGTCATTCAATGCTTTATTTCAATCAAATTTATTGGATTTTGTTTGCCTTGAGGTCTAGTCACTGTGGTAAAAGTTTCATGTCAATTCAAGTTGTTTTGAATGTTTGGAAGCAATTTGAAGTTCAAAATCCTGCCATTTTTGGAGTGCAGTGAACTTTGGCGACTTATAACTTCAATTTATAGGGTCCATTTACAACAATTTTTGTTGGAAAAGTTGACCATACAAGTCTACTTTTTGTGTTTTGAATTTCATATCAATCCAAGAACTAATGAGTGACTAAAAAGCATTTTAGTAAAGAAAGGTTTAGCCATAGATGTGATTTTTTGCTACTTTTTCACTATTTTTTTGTCATTTCGAAACAATTTTGCAAATACAATTGAGTTATTCGTAAAGTACACTAAACTGGGGTTTTAATCCATGAGTTTTGTGAAAAAGCCGGTTGAGTAAAAAAAATCAAAATAAGAGTGGGTATGAAACTTATTTTTCCATCAAAATGGTGCCTAAAAAAGTTTGGTTCCCACTTTTGAAGCCGTGTGCCATAAGTATCTTGCAAAAAAGTTTGACGCTTCAACTATAGTTGCCTTCTTTACTTCAAAAATAGTCATGCCTAAAGTGGGGAGGACTTTACAAATAACTCAAATGAGTCAATTTAATGATATTTTTTTTCACCAAAGTGTTTTTCTTTTCTTTTAGAATCATTTTTTAGTTTAAAGTTTTTTTCATTTGAGTAGGTATAGAAATCAAATTTCACCTCTAAATGTGTTTTTAAGAAAATTTCAGCATCTTTTTTGAACACTAAATCATTATTATCTTTCAATCTATACAATCAAATGACTCCAAATTTGATCTACAACATTTTTAACATGCATACTACAAGATTGTACCGTTAAGATTTTCATACATTACTCACATTTAGACTTATAACACTTGAAATGTAAGATTGTTTTCTAATATGGTTGGGGCTTGGATGGTGAGGGCCTGAGGGGTTAATGGACAGAGTTAGGGCTACTCCCTCCTACCATGGAAACATCCAAAACTGTTTGAATAAGGAATTCAACATAGTAAGAGGCAACTTTTTTCTAAAAATAATTTTTTTTGAATCTTAGCAAGTGAAAATCAAGAATATTAAAAAAAAATTTGGATGCCATATGTAATTTGTACAAATTTCCAAAGTGTTATCTCCCTATTGTTCAATAGATGCCCCCAAATTTGAACGTTGCTAAAATCAACAGTGAGCTCATCACTTTTTGGTATGTGTCTTTGATATGCATCAACGAATTAGAGCCAAGCATTTGGAAAATACATTAATTGTAGTGTAGGGATGGTTTTGGATGAGTCTAAGGTACATGGATACTATTGGATGTTTTTCCCTTAGAGGGTGGGCCAAATCCTCTCCAATTAGAATTTTGTGCATCCCCTCGCCCCCAAAAAAAAATTTAGTTTTGTGTAGGGGAAGGTTTCCGGTCTCGTTGTTGGTTCCTTTCTTTGCTCCATCGGTTTGACTTCTTGTCTGGCTTATGTGTTTTTCTTCCTTTTATAATTCATGGGTCTCCCTTTTGTTCAGAAAACAAACAAACAAACAAAATCCTCTCCAATTCAGTTGCACAACTCAATTATACAAATTTTGAGCCCCTTTCGGATTGAAGGATAGCCGAAACTATAGATTAGAATAAGATTATAAGCAATGGCCAATTCCTTCATAAGTAAAGGCCTTGAGGCTATGAAGCTCAGCCAATTTAGAAAAAGAAAAAAAACAAAAACACAAGGGTTGAAATTTTAGGGCCATTTTACATCTTGAGGTTGGGCCAATTGCAAAAAATTGAATGAACTAGGTTTGTTAAATTTATTTTTTGAGATAAGTTTCTTTAATTGATATTGATATTGACATTTAGTTGCTAGGCCAAGAAATACCCTCCTACTTTTAATGCACCTAATTCAATGAACTTGGGCCATGTCAAATAATATCTTTTAGGAACAGAAAATTTTGACTACCACATTGACTCAACCTTTAGGTGTGACCGTGTGAGGTTTGGGAGTGATTTCAACCTTTTAATTAACAAGTGAAGATTCTTGGCCTTTGATACCACAAATGGACTTGGGTTCTAACTGTAAAGTGACCCTTAATCACATCAACTAGGTCAATATTTAGTTATCTTTCAATCTATATAGGTGAGTGAACAAGTTAGCATAATTATAAGATGCTAATTTGTCATAATTATCATTAGATAGACTATTTGTCTTCCTAAGTTTATTCATCTATAAACATAAAGCAAACAAGGAGCAAGGTCCCTTGTTTTTAAAATCTGGAAAAGAGTCAATAAGTGTTACATTGACTTTCAAATTGAAAGGTGTTGCAACACAGGGTAAGTAAATTCCCCATTATACTCACAAAAATCACTGTAGAGTATAACTAAGTGACTCTAAAGATCGAACCCACGAGATTCTGTGAAGTATCTGGCTTAGTTAAGCGGTTAAGAAAGGACAGCTCCAAATCTCTATAATCCGGTTCTAGATCTAGAACCGGAAACCCACAAACAACCCGAGACAACAACCAATTATCCCGTTCAAAACTAATATTCTACTAACCTGGTCCGGAACGGATCCACTCCTCCGGTTTTCCGGTTTTCCGGGACTTAGCCACTCCGCCAGACTGTAACGGATCTGCCCCCTAACGGATTCCGCTCCTAGTTTTCTCTCTGGACCAATCCGTTCCGGATGATCCGTTCATACCCGTTCCTCAATCCGGTTTGGTTTTGCCTCTGTTTTACCATCAGAGGGGTCGCCGCTTGATTTTGTGAGCGGTAGGCCCACCGCTCCTTCCGTGACTTATAGTGGCTGAAGACCCACTTTCCTATCCTCTAACTTCCTAATCTAGCCCGGATCCGGTTTGATCTCTCACAACAGCACGGATAGCAATCCGGCTACAGGTCACTCAAAGACCCCCCGTACGATCCTCTCATACTACAACGACCGAAAGGTTACTTCCTATCCGTGCGGAGCTAGATGGCTACAAGTGTACCCGTCCGTTCCAATATCAACTAAGACTCTTCCGTTTACCACTAAGGCAGTGAGACCTCACAGGAGTTCGGACACTCAACCGGATTTCCCACCCAGGAGTTCTGGCGCGCCTAAGGAATCCCTCCCTATCCGCCCAGCCTAGCAACGGTTATTCCACCCGGAATTCTAAGTCCTAGAAGTATTGAGGAACTAAACACACTCCCAACTCTTCCTTATCCGCTCACATACACAAGGAATAGAAAAGTAAACACTTAAGGGGAGAATCTCCTTCACGAATTCGCTCGCATCACCCTCACGCCTTGTCGTACAACCCTGCCAAAAACGGGAGAGACACAACAACGAGAGCGCAAATAGAAAACACAAGAAAATTGCAAGGGAAAGACTCCCAGTCCACCGCGAGGGGACTGACTTAAATAATGGGCAAAAAGCAAAAAGCGCCATACAAGTCCGCTGCAATTAACGCTCGGCGGATCCATTCCTACCTACATCTGAACCGGAACGGATTCCAACCCGCTCCAAGTTCCTAAACCGGACCGGATTTCTTCCTGATCCGTTCCTAAGTCAAAAACTACAAAAACCAGGAAAATCTAACACCTACGTATCCGGTTCTGCTACCCTAGAACCTATTGTTGGGCTTTCCGCCCTGCCGATCTGCTCGAAAACCTCAGTGAGGTTCCGATTCCGTTCTCCGTCCACTGCAACCGGTGCTCCAGTATCCGGACTCATAGGAGACTCCGACAACTGAATTGCCGCCTCCCGGTTACCCGTTGACGCTCGCCCCGACTTCTTGGATTGCGGCGTCCTGTCCTTCCCTGGCCTCTGAGGCAACCCTTCGGAAAGATCCGGAAGAGATAGATCGGAGAGTCTGACCGGAACTTCCGTCAGCCTCCGGCTGTAGTCTTCCATTCGGTCGGCCGCCTCCCGAACTTGCACCAGAGTTGCCTCCACCCGATCGGAGAAGTCGGTAAGGATCCGAGCTATCCGGCTTCCGGATAGTTTCTTCTCCTTGTGCACCTCCTCGTCAAACAGGCGAGCCCGGATGGCTGCCGATCCGGGTTCCCCGAACGTTGCCTTCACGTGCTCCGCCACTTTGACGGTCTCCGCCGCCATCTCCTTGGTAGCAGCCTCGTTGTCCCTGAGGACAAGGAGTTCCGCCTTCAAACCGTCAACTTCATCCTGAAGTTTCCGGTTTTCCGCCTCCAACTTGGCGAGATCCGTGGGGGAGGCAATGCAATTTCCCACTACACCCGGAAGATCTCTATCCGGTTGGCCATTAACCATAGCCGCGATAGATTCCAGGGTAATCCGTTTGATCTCCCAATCTGCCCGGATATCACACAGGATCTCCGTCAATTTGACGAACGGATCCTTGGGGCCCTTCCCCTTCGGTGCTGGTTCGGATGGCCCCGGCTCTGACGGTCCCGGTCTGTCCTCCGTGGCCGGATTCTGTCGGACCGGAGGTGATCCTCTCGTGTTCGGCGGTGTTGATTTGTGTCGCTTCGCGGGAGGAGCTTCCGGTTCCTCATCCCTGTCCTCCTCTTCCGTGTCGGAATCGGAGGGGTTCTCCTCGTCATCCGTCTCCGACTCTCCGTACTTCAGGACTATCTCCTGAGCGCGCCAAGTCTTTTCCTCCGTATCCGTGAGGAGTTGTAAGCTATGATAGAGGTGGAAGAGGTAGGGAGAGATCGGGGTCGCCCTGCTCCCTGTGAGGTTCCTCAGTAACCGGCCGACCAGCTCATGGATGATCCGGCCCCAGTCCACTTTCCGGTCTCCAATCAGCGCACCGAAAATGGTGTTGGCCAGGCCGATTGTGATCCGGGTTGGTTTCTCCGGATGAAGGACCGGGAGCAGAAACTTCAACAGGCGTCTATGCCTGTCTTCGTTGCAGTCCATGATCCGGTATCCGTCCTTCGGGTGAGGGGTGCCACTAAACTTGTTTTGGAGGAAGTCTACCTTCCTCCCGGCCGGTCCGTGCCCCTGGTGCTTGAATCCGTACACGGTCCTCCAGTGCTCTTCCGTCCACTTGTGAGACAAGCCCCGCTCAGTGTTGTCGAACTGATTCGACACCTTCCCCATCAGCTCCTTCACCATCTTCTCCTCCTTGAACCCCCAAGGTATCTCTGCTAACCTTAGGCACCCCATGGTGGTCAGGTCGGCCATCAGATTACCTCTCTCCGGCTCTGTAGAAGGGATGAGCGGAACTACTTTCTTCAATCGTATCCCTGGAGGCGGGGGTGTGGTGGACTCGTTCCTCTTCCGGCGTAGCTGCGGCATGGCAACTATCCGGAAAACTACCTCACTTCCCTCCTAGCCGCACGTCCCGTTCCTCACACACACTCACAATACAAACACAAAGGCAATCCGCCCGTAATAACCACCTGCACAGACACACACACTCCTTCCACACACCAGCGCCTCAGCGCACAGTCTGAAACCCGCACCACTGACAACTGCCCGCTCTGACTAACACCAGCCGCAAATACTGACAGCCGCGCCACAGAAAGTCGCGCCACCAAACACGCGCAAAAAGACAAACTCACAGAAAAAGGCGGAAAACGCTGAGGGTTGAAAAACACACAACGAGGCGCCTGAGAGCAAATGGGCCAACTGAAAATGTCAGGCCTTATATAGTTTCCCGAAATGGATCCGGTCTTCCGGTCCTGATCATCCGTTCCCGTTCCTATCTGATCGATCCAAGTCCGGAAAAGGTCCGGTCCGGTTCAAGAACTGAATCCGGATAGAATCCGTTCCTCTCTTGAAAGGGTCCGGAATCCTTTCCGATCCGGACTACCGTTATCATGAACCGGATTTATTCCGTGACCGGTTACTACAGCATTATCCAGTACTATTGCAGGATTTCACTCGTTCCATGAGAAATTCCGGTTGCTAAGTTCCTGACTTCCGTTCCCAAAACCTGCTAAACGGAAAAAATCAAAAATATGCCTTGCCACAAAAGGTGATAAAGAATAAGGTTTGTTGTTTATAAAGTCCTTGAAATAGACAAATAGAGGAGATATAGTTCTTATTTTAATCAACTAATGAACTAGATTTTTTATTTGCTAATGTTCTAAAAGAATCAATTGAAGTTAAATTGTTTATAAATTAATGTATAAAGAATACACTATAAGAAACTTGTGTTTTAGATGACGGATTTTAGGTGACATCCAATGATGCAACTCGTGTTTTTATGTCCAAACTAACGTCCACCATAACGTCCGCCATCTTGATGTTATGGCGGACGTTAGTTTGGACATAAAAACACGAGTTGCATCATTGGATGTCACCTAAAATCCGTCATCTAAAACACAAGTTTCTTATTTAAAGTAATTCTATTTATTATTATATCATTTAATGATTACAATTTGATAAAAGAAGTTGGGGATTTTAGAATTGTTTCAACTTATAAATACTACAATGCTAAAATATCAAGTACTTTCTAAAACTAAAGTTTTAACAAAGTAAGGAGAAGTAGAAAGAAAAAAAAGACAACTTCTACTCACTCGCTCATCTCGCCTCTTTGCTTGAGTGCGCTTAGCATAGTTTGAGTGCGCCGCACTGAATGCTGGAGGGTGACTTGCAATTGTGATTTGCACGTCATAGACAGCGGGGGAGATTGCATAAGACATGCTTGTAAATTTTTAACCAATTCATTTGAATCTTTGTTCTCGTTTTCTCACGATGGTTTCATCTTCATGTTTGAAGCAAAGTGTCGTTGCGTCTGTTGTCACTCCCACGTTGGTGTTCCTGGCACATGAGGTCCGTCTGTTTACATGTCTACATGTTTCATTTTTCATTTATCGTCGTTGTTGTCTATGTTCTAACGTTGTTTTCTTCATTTTCCGTAGAAATTTGCGGAACAGTGGCGTTTCTTGTTACAAACCCTTGACTGGATTTGTGGAGCCGGGGTGGAGGTCATCAACTGGTTGCGCATCATCAATTTTCCGCCACGGACACCCGGTTTACAAAGATTGAAGAGGTGATGGTCGTGAAATTTGAGGCCATGGAAACCAAACTAGATGTGCAAATGGAAGCGATGTTCATGATTCTAGCTTCTATCATTGGTATCTTTTTCAAAAGAAACGTGAGTGTGAGGAGCAAGTAAAATCTCCTAAAAAGGTCATCAATTAAAATCTTATCTCTAGGACTATATTTAAAATATCCCTTTCTCTTATAGTGTGGAGTGATTGCCATCCACAACTTTGCTTGTCTACTTGTCCAACGGCTTGTCTAATTGTACAAATTCTTATTTGCCCATTTGAATATGTAACCACTTGTTTGCCTAATCACCAGTTTACTGTCCACCGTTCGCCATCCATTGTCCGCCATCCATTGTCTGTTGCATCCACTACATTTGGACAATTGGACATCTTCACATCTGGACATTTAGATTCTAGATGTGATTTTGTCTAAGACATTTGAATTTGTTAATCTTGACTACAATGCTAAAATATCAAATAGTTTCTAAAAATAAAATCTTTGTAGCTCTTAAGTAAATAAATCATGTGATTGAATTTGAAGAAGATATCTAGAAAAATTAAAAAGACAACATAGTGTAGATAACCGAGTTGGATAGATTTTTTGCACTTTTTTGTTGAGTTTTGTAACCAAATTTTGGGTTTTGGGGGAACTAAGTGTAAAGTTGTGTGGTAATTTTGCGTATTTCAGCAGTATTTTTCATCAATTTGGAGTTGATTTACATTGAGTTTAAGCCAGGTTGAGTTCCCTCTGTTAATCTAAGTTGATTTTCCTTGTGAGATAAAAATTTCATTTTGGGGATATTTAGTTGTGTTTGTGGGCTGATTGGATTTGTTTTGAGTTGTGGATTCCAATTTGGATAGTTTTGATGCAACCCAGTTAAGCTAGTCAGAGGATATTCCAAGTTAGATCAGTCTGTTGTTTGATTGCAGTTTCCAAATGGGATGTCAATCTAAGGTCCAAGTAGGTAATGTAGTGTTTAGTTCGTCCTAGTTGGAATTTCAGTTGAATGGGAAGTTCAGCCGAGTTAGTTGAGGCGGTTGATCTTCATCTCCCTGGTTCCTATTTGGTCTGGTTTGGAATTCATTTCTTCCACCCATTGTTGAGAGTATGCCAATGCGTGTCCCAGCCAGTTGTGCTGTGTTTGATTTTCTTTGTGTTTGTGTGTGAGTTATTTTGTTTGTATGTGTTTGTGTCCTAGTTGGGATGAGTGTGTCTGTATGTGAATTTATGAATTTAATTCTTCCTATTTTGGAATGTTTGTGAGTTTAGCAGTTTTAGAATCAGAATTGTTATATCTTGATGAAGACTAAAACTGTGGAAGTGTAGGAAGCTAATTGGAAAGTTCTGTAGAGATTAATTTTTAGAATCCAATTAGGAGAAGATAGAAAGCTAAAATTGCAAACCAGCATAGTCAAAATTATAAAAACAATTTAGTTATGATTAAGATCTGTGAGACTTTGAACATTTGATAGTATTTAAAAGGTGATTTGTTCACCAATTAGTTGTGATAGAAAAAACTATATTGTATAAATGATTACTATAGTGTAAAGGAATCAATTTTTTCCATCTTTGTAATAAATTGAATTATAATTCCAAATTGTATGTGAGTGAAAATGGAAGATTGAATGATCTATCCAATTTGGAATCTGTGTTAGCATGGTCATGTAAGATCTGATGTGAATTGTATACAATGTGTTCCAAGTTGGGCTGGTATGGGCTAATTGCAATTATGCATTCTGATTTGGAGTCTTTGATTGATGTGCTGAGTGTAATATATTCCCAGTTGATAGTCTGGTAGAAAAAATAATAAAACCAAGTTGGTGAATTAAATTGGAAGTCTAATCGGAGTGAAAAGATCCTGTGATCTTTTGTATAAGAAAAGACCGAATTGGAAGCTGCTTAGTCTACGGTGCTGTAGACTGGAACCTATTTGGAGACTGGTGCTGTGCTGTGAAGAACCGACTTGGAATCAAAAGCTGTGATGCCGAATTGGAAAGAAAATTAAAAATAAATAAACAAAAGAAAGATGAAGCAATAAATAAAGAATAAAGAAATAAAAAGAATTAAAGATAAATTGGGAGAAATTCTTACCTTTGTGGCCTTTAAGAGTGGAGTGACAAATTTTGGAATTAGATTTATCATGAGAAAATAACATATTATTTATAGTTAAGGAACAAATTGATTTCATTTTCTAAACAATTGCAATGATCCGATTTGGAAATATTTAGAAGTATCTATTTAAAAGACCTCCCTAGGAATGAATCATACTATTAGCCTTGGGTTTGTTTAATTTAAATATTAGCTCCAAAGCTTATCTACACATAGGTTGTCTTCTACCTCATCTATGCTTGAGTGTGCCTTCCCTCCTTTGCCTTTGCGTGAGTGCATTGGATGCTATAAATAAACTTCTTCTACAATTCACTTTGTAAATTATTGCATTTGAGTCTTTGTGTTAATTCTTCTCATAATGGTTTTGTTCTCTTGATCCCCTCTTTGAAGCGTCATACTATTACCATTGTCACCACTTTAGCAACAATCTTTCTCTCACTCATGAGGTGTATGTGTCTAATTCTTTCATTTTATTGTTTTCTTCATTGTTTGCTCTTTCCAAACATTCTACTTGTGTCCACAAAAATTTGCAGAGGAACAATGCTTTTTATTGTAGAAATTTAGTGTCTCGGTTGAATATGTGGTGTTGAAATGGGTGTTAACTAGTTGGTAGCTCACCACCAATTTGTGGCTATTGACACAAAAACTTTGAAAGTAGAAGAGATCATGGCTACAAAGTTATCGGCCATAGACACTCTTTGTTTGAAAATTGGAGAGGTCATGACACTACAAGAAAAAACATTGTCCAAAACAACAAGAAAATGAATTGATATATGTTGATTATACCTATTGATTAGGACATCTTGATTCAGACAAATAACGAATACAATTGTGTTGATTTTCTTCAAAGATTTGATCAAATTTTTAATGTCTAAAAATTCAAGTTTTAGATTGCCTAATAGGCAAAATTACAACAAAGGCATGGCCATCAAGTGATTGCAAGAAAGACCTATCAATTTGGTAATGTTTTCATGATTTTTGTAGGAGAACTTTAAAATTAGGAAATTAATTTTCCTTAAAATTCAAAAAATACAACAACTCTATACACCTTTAAGACAAAGGTAACCACCAAAGGAAATGCAAAGAAAAATTCTATAATTAAGAGAACTTGAAAAGAGCCAAACCTTAATAAAATAGGTATTTTGATGTTTAAATTAGTTAAATATAGTTAAAAATAAATAAATATAGAAAATAAAAACTAGCCATTTGTAACAACTCTATGGAGATGGTAATTCAAAAAAATATATCAAAATATGTAGTAATATTTTACATGTTTCAAAATATAGGTAGAAATAAGCTTACTTTGTAGACTTCTACACCACATAAAATTAATTAAAAAAAACCCTTCATCCATTAGCTTCAAGTCTAATAGAAGACCGTCTCATCCAAATTTCACCTCAAATTTTGTTTTTTTGAGTACTAAATAGTACTAAAACCCTCCAAATTAATAAATTGTGACATTCAAGTGGGGTCTATTTTTGGTTAGTAAACTATTCTTGAAAATTATGAAAATATTAGTGAAGGTGTATAATAGTCATGAATACCATTTCTATAAATATTAAGTCATTTAGAGCCAAAATACAAAAGTTATGGCAAAAAAATAAATCAACATGGAACATGTGACACAAAATAGTAGAAGTGTTTCTTGCAATCACCACATCATGTTTGCAAACCCACGACATGCATAAGACTATAAAATTTAATTTAAAATCAAAATTAAAATTTAATTTAACTAAACTTAATTTAGCACTATATTCAAAGTATTCCAATGAATTATTCACAATGGAGTTTTGAGTGCATCATGGATTAGTGTTGGGAGAGGGGAGGTGACAACTTCTTTATACAAGTGGGATGGTAAGAGGTAAAACAAAACATATAGAATATATAAATGAGGAATTGAAGATGAGAGAAGTTCAATCACAGATAGTTAAGTTGTGACTAGTCAATTGTGTTAAAAATAGAATTTCAAACCTCATTTAGGCGTAGTAGAATAACTTTTTTTCAAAAAACTTCAAACCAATAAAAGGTGGAAAATCACACCAAATTTTGCCTCCAAAAATACATTTGACATTTCAAAAAAAATGTTTTAAATTGTCAAAAAAATTGTCCTTTCTAATTCTTCTTTGAAATTAATTTACAACTTTTGATTGAAGACTTCAAATGTCAAATGAATCTTTGAATATGAAACCTGATTTGATTTTCCACCTTTTTATAGTTTAAAATTAAAAAAAAAAATTCTACTATGTCTTAATGAAGTCCGGAATTCTACTAAGAGTATGTTTGACAGATTGCTAGATCGATACACACAATTGTATTTTTTTCACAATCAACACAAATTACTTCATCTTGTGTTGATTAGGGCCCCCTATTCTTGTAGTATGATTGCCTAGTTTTTGGCTATAAATACAAAGCTAGACACTCAAATGGAGGCTTTATGCCTTTCAGCACTTTCATTGAAGAATTAGATGGAGAATTTGGAAAGGAACATCACCATTTTCAAGAACACACTCCAAAATGATGTTGCATTTAGGCATAAGACTTAGCATTGCATTGATCTTGTATATATATAATCATTTTTGTAATGTTGAAACTTGTGCTAAGTGTGTTGTAATGTTGAAACTTGTATTATGTGTGTTATGCATGGCTTTTTTTGTACCAACCATGTAGATTTGACAAATTTGAATGTCGTGGGATGTCACAATCCGAAAATGTCCAAAATATAGTGTTATAATATATCGTGCTAGAATAATCCGATTCTTTGATTTTTTTTTGAAGCTTAAACATAGGAGTAGGACAAATAAGAGCATTTTATTGTTTAAGGGGGTTCCGAAACTAGAAATTCCAGAACTATGATCCATATTCCGGAAAATCCGGAAACAATCCGAAAACAATCCGGAAAGAATCCGGATCCGGATTTCTAGGGATCCGGAAATTTAGGGATTTCGGAAAGTTACGGATTCCGGAAAATTAGGGATCCGGAAATTCAAGACTTCCGGCTGTGAATGTTCTAGATATGGATTAGCAAACTATAGGGTCTCTTTATTGAGACAAAATGGTTAAGGAGGAAGATTACATTCTTTGTCCTTACCGGAAACCAGAACCCAGATAGTAGTCCAAAAGTATTTTGGTACTATCGGCACTGGATCCGGAAATATTTAGGAACAGAAATGTTCCGTAAATATTGACGATCCGGATCCAAAATGGATCCGGAATGGATCCGAAATGGATCCGGATTGGATCCGGAATTGACCCGGAATGGGAGATTTGGACCCAAGCGGCAGTCAAGACTACTCTAGTTCACGAAGGCTTTTTGCGAAGACACCAGGGAGTCAAAGTGGGAGCAGTTTGAAGATGGCGCATTGGGAGAGGTAGCTAAAGGCTATTTCCACTTAGTTAAATTTTATTTCTAGAATCTGAATCCGATTTTCCGAATGCGGATCCAAATTCCGGATTTATAGGAGTTCCGGATTTTTAGGGATAGCTGGTTGTGACCATTCCGGATATCTTGGGGTGTTCGTTGATTGGTTGCCCTGATTTCTGTGGTGCCTTTTTGGCTTGTTAGGGCGTTGACTTGTGTTTTGATTTGGGCTTTTAAGGGGCAGGCAAGTTAGTTGGCCTGTCATTCCCTCCTAGTGCATATTCCATTGTATTTCATTCCCTTCTTTAATCTGAGCCGGCGGATGGACATTCTAGCTCTGACTTGTGTTTGAGTCTATCTTGGGGTGTTTGTTGAGGTGTTGAGAGTCAAGAAGGACGGGTGAGGAGGAATCCGGATTCCGAGGCACTTGAAATCTGAACTGAGTGACCAACTTCCGAGAGTTAGGACCTTGAATCGTGAGTTTGAGCGTAGAGCCTTGAATTCACCGGAACGGTGATCCGGTGTGAGTCCAGGAGTGACGAGGAGGAGGTTCCGGAACCGCAGGGGCGGATCCGTGCGGAATTTAGCAGCCGCCATAGGAAAGTTCCGTCCATCGGAAGGCCGCCAACCACTGAGTCGATCCGAAGAACTGGGAAAGTACGTCCTTTCGGGTCTAGGGGTTTTAGAATCTGTCGTTGTAGTAAGGGCAAGCGAACTTAGTCCTGAGTGACCTGCTAACCGGATTGGCCTAGAGCTATCCGGGAAGTTGTGAGGATCCGGTTCCGGCCTTAAGGCAACACCGGATATATTTTGGTGTTTTCGTGTGTTTTGTTTGAGAGGAGAGAACGTGAGGTTTACGAGTGGTAAGTCCCTACCCCTCTAAAGATCAAGAGAGGACTCCCTGAGGGTAAAACAGGGGTATCAAAAACCGATTATTGAGTGACGGAACCGAATTCCGGATTGAGACGAATCCGAGTGAAGGTGAGATCCGGATCCGAGAAAGCGATCCGGTCATAATTGAGAGGCGGATTCGGAAAGGTAAGACGGATCCGGAAAAAGAGTCCGGAAGACAAGTGGTATTCCGGATTAAGAGTAGTAACTTGGGGTGTTTTGATCCGAGAAACCTAGAAACCGGAAAACGCAACTATTAGTAACGTCTGGAATCTCCTGGGACGATATTCCGTGTCATATTATCACGTTTGGGTGTGATAAAGGTGCTTTCTGCTAGACTGCGCGCACGACATGGGACAAAATCAATTTCCAAATTTGGATGTTTGGATGTATAGACATTTGAACACAATGGATGTAGAAATTGGTAGACAAAATTTGGAAGATGGAAAATAGGCAGACCGACAAGCAATGGACAAATGGTATAGAGGAAAGGACAAAGTAGACATACACTTCAAAAAGTGGGACAATTGAACTTCAACAAGGGATAATTTCAACATCAATACACTAGAAGGGAAACGGGTATTTTCAGCAAGGTAGATAAGGAAGAAATTGCTGAAAAGTCTCTAAAAATCTTGTAAGGTCAGCCTGGGAAGTGGGCAGGAGTGCTTTCAGTAATTCTGTTCTCATAAGTCAAGGCCCTTCACTTAAAGACGGTCTTATGGGTCAGCTGAGTTCGTACATGTCCTTTCTGGTAGTGCTTCAACAATGACCGCCCAATATTACTATGAGGCAGACATTTTTTTTACCACGGAAGCAGGAGACATGGCTTTCGAGGTCCTTCTTGTTCCCAGACCTGCCATATGTTATACTGTTTAGTACTGTTCACTTTCCACTGACTTACTCCTACCCACAGTGGATGATATTCATCCCTTCACGGTTCACACTTCATTCCGTCCTGTTTGCATAGGGTGGACCTTCTGTACTAATCTAAAACTGCATTGACACACATGGTCACTGCGGCTCTGAGGAACAAATCTTCTAGTAGAAGCCGAATGATATATTACATTGTAGTTGTCCTCACTCTTTCTATTCGAGTAATGAAAAAAATCCTGCACTACATGCACTTCTCAATTGGCAGGCTGCCTTGCAGGCCATGCCCAGGCATTCAGCTGAAGCTAAAAACACTGAAAATTCAATTGAAATGGCACTGTATTCATGAACTTCCACACGGTTCAACACTCAAAACACGCACCAACTACAACATGAAAGAAGAACTTCCAAATCGAGCAATTATTGAAGTGAGCTGCACACATGCAGTTCACACTTTGAAATTCCATTCAGAAAGAGAGAGAATTTCTTCTTCGAGAACATGCAAGGTCAGCAACAACGATGCTCTGAGATTACTTAGCACAGTCTGCTTCACTTCTAGCGTATTTCAGACTTGAAAGTCATTTCGACCATGACCCTCGTCAGCGACTGTGGCAAGGCATATTTTTGATTTTTTCCGTTTAGCAGGTTTTGGGAACGGAAGTCAGGAACTTAGCAACCGGAATTTCTCATGGAACGGGTAAAATCTTGCAATTGTACCGGATAATGCTGTAGTAACCGGTCACGGAATAAATCCGGTTCATGATAACGGAAGTCCGGATTAGAAAGGATTCCGGACCCTTTCAAGAGAGGAACGGATTCTATCCGGATTCAGTTCTTGAATCGGACCGGAGCTTTTCCGGACTTGGACCGATCGGATAGGAACGGAAACGGATGATCAGGACCGGGAGACCGGATCCATTTCGGGAAACTATATAAGGCCTGACATTTTCAGTTGGCCCATTTGCTCTCAGGCGCCTCGTTGTGTGTTTTTCAACCCTCAGCGTTTTCCGCCTTTTTCTGTGAGTTTGTCTTTTTGTACGTGTTTGGTGGCGCGACTTCCTGTGGCGCGGCTGTCAGTGTTTGCGGCTGGTGTTAGTCAGAGCGGGCAGTTGTCAGCGGCGCGGGTTTCAGACTGTGCGCTGAGGCGCTGGTGTGCGCGGGAGGACTGTGTGTGTTTTGTGCAAGTGGTTATTACGGGCGGTTTAGTTTTTTCTGTCATTGTGAGTGTGTGTGAGGAACGGGACGTGCGGCTAGGAGGGAAGTGAGGTAGTTTTCCGGATAGTTGCCATGCCGCAACTACGCCGGAAGAGGAACGAGTCCACCACACCCCCGCCCCCAGGGATACGATTGAAGAAAGTAGTTCCGCTCATCCCTTCTACAGAGCCGGAGAGAGGTAATCTGATGGCCGACCTGACCACCATGGGGTGCCTAAGGTTAGCAGAGATACCTTGGGGGTTCAAGGAGGAGAAGATGGTGAAGGAGCTGATGGGGAAGGTGTCGAATCAGTTCGACAACACTGAGCGAGGCTTGTCTCACAAGTGGACGGAAGAGCACTGGAGGACCGTGTACGGATTCAAGCACCAGGGGCACGGACCGGCCGGGAGGAAGGTAGACTTCCTCCAAAACAAGTTTAGTGGCACCCCTCACCCGAAGGACGGATACCGGATCATGGACTGCAACGAAGACAGACATAGATGCCTGTTGAAGTTTCTGCTTCCGGTCCTTCATCCGGAGAAACCAACCCGGATCACGATCGGCCTAGCCAACACCATTTTCGGTGCTCTGATCGGAGACCGGAAAGTAGACTGGGGCCGGATCATCCATGAGCTGGTCGGCCGGTTACTGAGGAACCTCACAGGGAGCAGGGCGACCCCGATCTCTCCCTACCTCTTCCACCTCTATCATAGCTTACAACTCCTCACGGATACGGAGGAAAAGACTTGGCGCGCTTAGGAGATAGTCCTGAAGTACGGAGAGTCGGAGACGGATGACGAGGAGAACCCCTCCGATTCCGACACGGAAGAGGAGGACAGGGATGAGGAACCGGAAGCTCCTCCCGTGAAGCGACACAAATCAACACCGCCGAACACGAGAGGATCACCTCCGATCCGACAGAATCCGGCCACGGAGGACAGACCGGGACCGTCAGAGCCGGGGCCATCCGAACCAGCACCGAAGGGGAAGGGCCCCAAGGATCCGTTCGTCAAATTGACGGAGATCCTGTGTGATATCCGGGCAGATTGGGAGATCAAACGGATTACCCTGGAATCTATCGCGGCTATGGTTAATGGCCAACCGGATAGAGATCTTCCGGGTGTAGTGGGAAATTGCATTGCCTCCCCCACGGATCTCGCCAAGTTGGAGGCGGAAAACCGGAAACTTCAGGATGAAGTTGACGGTTTGAAGGCGGAACTCCTTGTCCTCAGGGACAACGAGGCTGCTACCAAGGAGATGGCGGCGGAGACCGTCAAAGTGGCGGAGCACGTGAAGGCAACGTTCGGGGAACCCGGATCGGCAGCCATCCGGGCTCGCCTGTTTGACGAGGAGGTGCACAAGGAGAAGAAACTATCCGGAAGCCGGATAGCTCGGATCCTTACCGACTTCTCCGATCGGGTGGAGGCAACTCTGGTGCAAGTTCGGGAGGCGGCCGACCGAATGGAAGACTACAGCCGGAGGCTGACGGAAGTTCCGGTCAGACTCTCCGATCTATCTCTTCCGGATCTTTCCGAAGGGTTGCCTCAGAGGCCAGGGAAGGACAGGACGCCGCAATCCAAGAAGTCGGGGCGAGCGTCAACGGGTAACCGGGAGGCGGCAATTCAGTTGTCGGAGTCTCCTATGAGTCCGGATACTGGAGCACCGGTTGCAGTGGACGGAGAACGGAATCGGAACCTCACTGAGGTTTTCGAGCAGATCGGCAGGGCGGAAAGCCCAACAATAGGTTCTAGGGTAGCAGAACCGGATACGTAGGTGTTAGATTTTCCTGGTTTTTGTAGTTTTTGACTTAGGAACGGATCAGGAAGAAATCCGGTCCGGTTTAGGAACTTGGAGCGGGTTGGAATCCGTTCCGGTTCAGATGTAGGTAGGAATGGATCCGCCGAGCGTTAATTGCAGCGGACTTGTATGGCGCTTTTTGCTTTTTGCCCATTATTTAAGTCAGTCCCCTCGCGGTGGACTGGGAGTCTTTCCCTTGCAATTTTCTTGTGTTTTCTATTTGCGCTCTCGTTGTTGTGTCTCTCCCGTTTTTGGCAGGGTTGTACGACAAGGCGTGAGGGTGATGCGAGCGAATTCGTGAAGGAGATTCTCCCCTTAAGTGTTTACTTTTCTATTCCTTGTGTATGTGAGCGGATAAGGAAGAGTTGGGAGTGTGTTTAGTTCCTCAATACTTCTAGGACTTAGAATTCCGGGTGGAATAACCGTTGCTAGGCTGGGCGGATAGGGAGGGATTCCTTAGGCGCGCCAGAACTCCTGGGTGGGAAATCCGGTTGAGTGTCCGAACTCCTGTGAGGTCTCACTGCCTTAGTGGTAAACGGAAGAGTCTTAGTTGATATTGGAACGGACGGGTACACTTGTAGCCATCTAGCTCCGCACGGATAGGAAGTAACCTTTCGGTCGTTGTAGTATGAGAGGATCGTACGGGGGGTCTTTGAGTGACCTGTAGCCGGATTGCTATCCGTGCTGTTGTGAGAGATCAAACCGGATCCGGGCTAGATTAGGAAGTTAGAGGATAGGAAAGTGGGTCTTCAGCCACTATAAGTCACGGAAGGAGCGGTGGGCCTACCGCTCACAAAATCAAGCGGCGACCCCTCTGATGGTAAAACAGAGGCAAAACCAAACCGGATTGAGGAACGGGTATGAACGGATCATCCGGAACGGATTGGTCCAGAGAGAAAACTAGGAGCGGAATCCGTTAGGGGGCAGATCCGTTACAGTCTGGCGGAGTGGCTAAGTCCCGGAAAACCGGAAAACCGGAGGAGTGGATCCGTTCCGGACCAGGTTAGTAGAATATTAGTTTTGAACGGGATAATTGGTTGTTGTCTCGGGTTGTTTGTGGGTTTCCGGTTCTAGATCTAGAACCGGATTATAGAGATTTGGAGCTGTCCTTTCTTAACCGCTTAACTAAGCCAGATACTTCACAGAATCTCGTGGGTTCGATCTTTAGAGTCACTTAGTTATACTCTACAGTGATTTTTGTGAGTATAATGGGGAATTTACTTACCCTGTGTTGCGACAGCGACGTCTCCTGAACAACTTTCCTACTCACTGCGGCACTACTGCATTCAAAACACCAAAATCATGGTCCCCGCCCTTCCATTACTACTCCACTGCTTTCGTTAGCGGGTTGCTGCCGACTACATGTGCTAGTAACCGCAGCACGCCCAATCATTCCTTCAACCTCTGAGAGCATTTCACTCAACATTATGCACTCCTCCGAACCTACTCTGCGGTTTCATTTCTTACTTCCTCCTACGCAGAGAACGTTGTCCACCTGTTTTTCTGACAATGACGTCTTCCTCCCATCCTCTTACTTCAATCTATGGTGATGACACTTCTGCAATCCCACCTCTCGCTGACATGGTCATCCTCTGCTCCCTACACCTCGCTCCGCGCACTACTGTGCACGTTAAAAGCACACATGTGAACAGCACCCTCTTAATTTCTAAACAAGAGTTCACACTATCACAGTTCCTTGACCGTACTATATTTCTGGAAACATCAATTCAACGCGTACTAAAAGACATCCTAGAGGACTTCACAAACGCTAATCTCACGACATATGCATCTTCAAAGCATTACTGCACAGCACTTCCCACAATCAAGAATTCCCTTTCGCTTCCAGACTACCTTCCTCATTATTTGCCACTTCAGCATCGAACCAAGTGCCATCCCCTCCCGACATTGGCACCTGCGAAATACCAAAGCACTAATTCATTGTACAGTATGCATCTTCAGGTCCCGGCATGACAAGGCATGCGTTTTAACATTTCACTAATCACGACTCCACCTGAATCCCCTCATACTCTGACACTCACACTTCTAGTACCCGAAATTTACCTCGACTTTCTTGTAAACATCAATCTCCCGACGCTTAACATTCCCAGCCCACACTGACACTGCATGACTCCCGACTGCCTTTCTATCCAAAAACTTACCACCCTCAAGATACTGTTCGTTCTCTCTTCCAACCTCATAACCAATGTGAACCGTGAATCAAATCCCCTTCCTTTCCACAAAAACTACACTTCAAATTAAACATTCTCCGCAACTCACCTTAGAATGCCATAACAACCTCTAGAAACTCCAGCATTGCACTTGCCACCTACCACCCACAGCGAATCTAATTTCCCAAACATACTGCGCTGTCTTCTTCGAAGCCGTCGATGATGCTCCCTTCCCGAAGTTATCTCCGCAGCTTATTCGCATTCTTCAGCACTTTCCTCTGTGAGCCTACTCCACCTTCACCTAATTCTCAATTGAACTTCATGATGTCATAACAAGGACCGCACGTAGCCAACGTCGTCATGACATTTCTCCCATCAATATGCAATCTTCCATCAACAATCCAAGCAGCACTCACCAACACATAATTCGACCGACTTCATTGCCCCCTTTGGAATCAGAAAACGAATGCCCTCATACACTTATGCCTGCTGGTGGACTTTGATATTGCCTTCCTCGCTATGTGCACAGTGAAGTAAAACCTCTCCGGAGTAGCTAACAACCAATTCCGCAATACAAATCCTCATACCTCATTCGGGAAATGCATGCTCCGTTTCTGGGATGGGATCGACGACAACAACTTATTACAACACCGATCTCCAACGACGGAACAGTACCCACATTCATGGGTCACAGCAGTGCCACTCCTCAGGGAAATGAAAAACATTTACGTAGTTCCTACCTCGCCTACCATTCACGGTTATTGGAAAAAAGGATAACAACTTCTCAGTGACGTCTACAACTGCAATTCAAGATCTGCTCTATAAGTCCCGTGCTCATGACCCTATGCTTGCATGAACTCGTAATTCATAATTGCACATTCTCTCACCCCTACAACCTCTTAGACCATTCAGTCATTGCGCTTTCATTAAGCGCCATGCTCTTAACGTTCAAACTGGCCACTGCATACCCTACCGTGCTCAATTTTTTTCTGAGCATGCATTCATTGCCTTCGTACTCATGACCTCCGTCTGAATTCTGAATTGGACACCTACACGCGATGTTCACGACAACATCCTCTTCATGTCATCAAGTTCAAATACAAGTCAACATGCGTGCCACTCATCACTGTATTACTTCCACTCATTTTTTATTAACGCTCTCTTACTCTCAGAGAGCGTACCTACTGTTGACGTCCATCGCTTCCATCACTGACGTCGTCCTCAGACTCGTCATCGTCCATGTTCTCAGCAGACATTTGAACTGCTACTTCGGAGACGACGGCATCTTCGGGCATCACGTCCAACCAATCCTCCTCTGAACTCCCACTCATGCTTCTCGTGTCCTCTTCCGGCACGTCCTCTTCCACGCTCTCCCGAAAGAAAGCTTCGTCATGGTCCAGCAGGGGTCCGCTGCCTTGAACGTCTGCTTCTTGATACACTCTAGTTTTCCTGGACTCGGTGCGTAGAACCACCCACCAGTCAGGTGATTCGTCGCAGTTGCTGAAGAATATCTGAGAAGCCTGGTTGGGAAAAACAAAGGAATTTGCAGATCGCTGCATAAGTCTATTCAGCTTCACCACAGTGAAACCGAATTCATCTTTTTTGACAGACGCAGTCGCTCCTCTTGTAATGGGGGCCACCCAATCACAAAAAAGCAAGACCGGCTTCAGACGTCCATAATCTAGCTCAAGAATCTCCTTGATCTTCCCATAGTAAGTAACAGGGCCTGAAACTAAATTTCTATCTGATAAGCCACTACGCTGTATGGTTTCACACGTTACAGTCACCCCTGAGTCAGAAGTCAGCAGCTTTGTTTCAGCAGAGGAAACTCGGAACTGCTGCCCATAGGCCTTCATGCTTTTGAAAGACTTCGCTCTCAACTTGGGTAATATGGACAGGTCCACTATGTCATCACAAAACGGCTCGACCCCATCTTCGACCACATTCTTAAGCCACTCCGGGAAATCATCAAGTAAATTCAGATCTTCAGGATAGTTCAGGCGACGTCTCTGTCGTGGATGAACTCCCTGCCTGTAAGCTGATCTAGCATTAGCTCTCTCCAACGACAACCGTCTGTGAGTCCTGGAAAGCCAATTTCAAAAAGTTAAAGTCATCATCCGTTAAACCTGACCTCCTGCTACATGGTCATGACGCTCAAGAAATCACAGCCTATAACTTAACAAAAATAGCTTGTCCCTACAGTCCTCTCAACTGGAAAGCTCTGAACCGACGCACACATAACACAAACATGAAATCGAGTTCAGTGTTTACTCTCTCAAGGTGTCAAGGCAGCTTGAGTTGTTAATGACGCACAAATGCGCCCACTGACATTCCTCTGCCGAAAGAGTGCGCAATTGGTATGCAACACAAGGAACTTCCCCATTCTCTCCTGCTTCCTCCTCAGCATCCCAAACTCTCTTTCTTGTGGAGTCACATTCCAAAATGTATTCTATAGAGAGTCCCAACGCAACTTCCATGGCAGTACCGCTGGCCATGCACCCCTCTGGCCGTGCCTTATTGCGCACATAAGACTTCATATATTTCATATACCTCTCTAGGGGGTACATCTAGCAGTTGTGAACTGGTCCGCATAAGTACAACTCCTCCACTAAGTGTATTGGTAAGTGTGTCATTGGATCAAAAAACGATGGTGGAAAGTCACGTTCAAGCAAACACAAGGTCATTGCAGCATGTTCTTTGAATGAATCCTTACCAGCAGGATCAACTGTCTTCACACAAAGTCTCTTAAAAACGTGGCTCAAACTCAAAACAGTCTTCATGATCCGCTTTGGCAGCAAACCTCTTAAACAGACGGGGAGAACTTGTTGTACCAGAATATGATAATCATGGCTCTTCAAGCCATGAATGGAGCCATCTTCATCAATTTTGGATTTCAAATTCAACATGTACCCTGTCGGCATCTTCAAGTTCCGAAGCCTGTGAATCAATTTCTTCTTATTCTCCACTGTGAGCACATAAGGAGCAGCAGCCATGCGAAAACCTGTCTGTGGTGGTCTGGCATTTCGAATGTGCAATGCCCTTTTGCAGCCGGCCTCCTTCATATCATTCCTAACAGATGCTCCATCTTTCAATCCGGTGAGGGTCATGAGGAGGTTGTCGGCAATGTTGCGTTCACAGTGCATAACATCTATTACATGTCTTATGAGCAATTTCTGCAAACACAAAATCAATAATTCGAATATGATTACTTCCTTTCAAAATAGCACATTAACTTCACAGCCATGAACTGGAACAGGGTCTCATAGTCTCATTTGTTTTTGATTGCAACCTGCTTAACACATTGCATTCAAAGGATTAAAAGGAAGACCTAACCAATGCCGTGATTTTCATATGGAACAGTACAGCTGGCACTCATGTTCAAAGGAATAAATGGAATAGCTAAACAATGCATTGAACTTCATATGCAACAGTAAGGCTAGTACTCACGTCCCAATACGGTAGTCTGAATAGCGTTGACTGCCGCTTCACTCCGTGACGTTTTACTGGATCATTTTCTGTGCCAGGACACCCTCCAGCATCGAGCCACCTCTGTCGAGCTGCACCCCTTCTCTTCTACTCTAGACCAGATACTCTTGATGGCTGCCCTCGATGTTCTTCTTTCCCATTGAATGAATCGCTGAGAAATCGAAATGGGTGGTCCTCACTCAAATATCGGCGGTGACCCTGGAAAATATTTTTCCTCAAACTGCGCGAAAATCTGGAGTCTACTTGTGGACCACAGACAGGACATGCCTGATACCCCTTCATCACACATCCTGAAATGAGGCCGTAAGCCGGAAAATCGTGAATTGTCCATAGTAAAATTCCCCGTAGTGTGAATGGAGTAGGCTGCGTACTATCCGACATATCGATGGCAGGCACACCATCCCACAGCAAAACTAACTCGTCCACTAAAGGTTCAAGGTAAATATCTATGTTAGTTGATTTTACGGACTGCTTCCCAGGAATCAAGAGTGCGAGCATCACAAAGAACCTTTTTGTCACCATCCACCCTGGAAGATTGTAATTTAGAAGGAAAACTAGCCATGTGGAGTGCCTCGTAGACTTATCAGCGAAGGGATTCATACCATCTAAAGCCAATCCCAACTTTACATTCCTCCCCTCCTTGAAAAAAGAACTGTCTATTTTCTCAACTTCCTTCCACACAGGACTATCAAGGACGGATCTCATCTTCCTGTCTGTGGATGCATTCTTCTCATGCCAACGCATGAGGGACGCAATGTCATGGCATCTATACATTCTTAAAAGTCTAGGTATTAAGGGGAAATGCCTTAGCACTTTTATGGGAATGGATGTGCTCCCTTCTACATACCTTGAAGTATTACAGTGAGGACAGTCTGTAAGATGTGCTCTATCCTTCCAGAAAAGGATGCAACCATTTCGACAAGTATGAATTGTTGAGAACGAAAGACCTAACCGGTCAATTAACTTACGTGCTTCACTACGTGTTCTCGGTAATTCATTGCTCAGTGGGAGGACATCCAACCGAAGAAATGAAAAAAGCTCGTCCATGAAGGTATTAGGAACGTTGTGCAAGTGTGCCAAATTCATCAGGACGAGTACACACGCCAGAGCAGATACCTTAGAACCTTCATAGAATGGCACCTGACTTCGATGAAGCCACTCCTTCATGTCCGGGTTCATGCTCTCTTCGAGTATGTCATCGACTTCGTTGTTCTCCTCCCCATCTGATGTCACATCTCCATGGAAAGATGGCCTCCTGTCATCGACTCTTTGGAACCACTCAGATGTCATTCTACGGAAGTCGAAGCCCTCATCGAAAGCTTCTGCTCTTGTGTTCTCCATGTTGGGTTCAGGAGCACTTTCTTGGCTTCCTCCGTCACTGACTCCCATCTGGCCGACGTCATTATCCTCTGGCTGCACAACTTCAAAATGACCTCATTAGAACAGGGGAAGCTGCAAAACTAGTAGTGCACATTACAAGAAATACGAAATTCATATGAAGATTTTGTATTCCTCTACCGTTATTCTTTTTCTCTGTACCGTTACTTGTGGCCAACACCACCGACGAAGACATCCACGAACACGACAATCGGAAGCCTCAGAAGAATGGCATTGCAATGCACTTGAGCAAAGGTGAATGCACAGCAGTACCGACTGGCAGTCCTACAATGGCGAATAGTATGCTCTTATGAATTCTGCTTCGCGACTTCTACCAGAGTGTGACAGATGAAGACCAACGAAGTGCCCCGCAATCACTTCTGAAATCTCATGAAGGAGATTTCTTTATGAATTCTTCCAATAACAACTAAATTCCTTGATATCAGTAAGGAAGAGTCCAACGTCCTGCAATAGGTTCCTTGACAAGTCTCAAACCTTACCTCAGTTTCTGATGCGCTTTCTTCTTCACAGTCATGAGGATAAGAGTAAACCTAATTGAATGTCCTACCGTCATCAATTATCAATCACAGAATGCAGTATAACATGTATGACCTCTGCTGCGGTGAATTTTGTCAACCTGTAGGATTTCCATATGTGTGAAGAAGTAGTGACGTCGGTGCCACAGTAGAACAGAGACATGTCCTCCTCTGACTTCAGAAAACAGTGCGCGGAATACAAAGGGGGAAGAGCTACTGTAATCTTAAAACCGCACTCCTGAGACATAGATCACAAGCAGTGCCGCAGGCAGCCACTGCACTTGAAGCTGGACTCCGTTAGTGTGACACAAATACTACTGTCGCTCTATTTTCCTTTAGGATTCTTAATTTTGCTTCATTATAAATTGCTTCACAACATCTTCTCACTTACACTTGCACATGCAGCACTCCCGAGAGGGGGATGGGAGGACATCTCGCACTTGTGTTTGCAACGTATTTCACGAAACCTATCCAGCAGCAGTGGAGAGAACTCTGACGTAGGTACGACCACTTACACTGTCCTCACTGAAATGAAGCTATTCTTCCTCAGAATTGAGGTACAGATCAGGAGGACGAAGACGAAGAAAGAGAAGGTCCCTGAAACGGACGTGGACTACTACGTCTCCCTAGCGAAGCTATTCTCGTAGGCAGGAGTACGTTACATAACAGAAACTGGTGTAGCGAGAGCGACAATCCCTATTCTGTGGAATGGGAAGTCTTTAACCTAGGACGTTGAATTACATGTTCCCAGTCGTTAATGAGCAAAAAAAGTGTTTTTTAGGGTTTGCGAGTACCGGCATTGCGTATGGAATGCGGAATAAGGAGCGACGGTCTGGACAATTTTTGCGCAAGCAGTGACTTCTGGAACGGAACAAGTACTTACAAGCATGCAGTGATTCAAGGTCGGATCTCTCCCGTGTCGACGCAGATGAGTCTCGATTGTGTCCCTCAAAATTGGTCTCCCTCCCCCTTTGCAAATATTGCAAGGATACTTGTAGCTTCCGAGCATTCTTGCATTTGCGCGTGACCGCTCCAGTACATTCAATGTAATCGCCAAAATGGAGAACCTCACGTCCTCTCTCTCTGCCGCGTCGTCCATCTTCGGGAACGGAAGAGGTGAAGTCCCTCGAGGTGAACTCTCTCTCGCAACACGAACTATGAAATTGATACCGCAATATTGTTGGCGTAGTCCTGTCCGTTGCCCCCGTAATGAAATGCATGAGTGTTCTGGAACGGAACAAGACGGGAAACCCTAACTGTTGTTTACGTCATACCGAAAATAGAGCAGGAAGGACTGTTGGAGACGTGAATAGATCTGAATTCCCTCGAAGTTCTTTATTACTTTTTTACTGTTCGACTTCGGTGAAAGAAAAGTTCCGTAGCAGTTGAATAAAAAATTATTAAATTGGCTTATAAGAAGGAGGGACTCCATCTTTTTTATGCATTTCCCCGGGGGGTGCACTCCCCATTTTTTAGATGTTAGCGTGCGAACAAATGAAGGGTATTTTTAATTGGGGCGACCTAAATTTTTGACAATTATTGAAAATAAATTAGCATGTCCATAAAGGGCAACTAGCCATTGTAAAAAAAGAAGGGTGCCTTATATTAGTAGATTTTTTTTTCTATTTTTTTCTAAGGTAGCCCCCCTCTAAATCCCCTTCAAAAATCTAAACTTTTTAGGCCTATACTTAAGAGAGTACAAATTGGTTTTAGGATACCAAGGTGGAATCCCATGTATGACAGTGGTTTACAAGAATGAACGAAAGCTATGTAGGAAAAATAAATCTTTAAGAGACTAATAAATTAATCATTCAAATATTAGAAGTTGTAAGAATTTAATTCAAAATAAAAAGTTAAACATAGAAAGTGTGCTTCAGGTTTGCTTGAGGTGATCTCAAGCACACCTCAAGCACAATTTGATAAAAATAAAAGAATAAGAAATTTAATTCCAAATTGAATGGGGAATAATTTCTTGTGCTTGAGGTGTGCTTGAGGTGACCTCAAGCACACCTCAAGCACAAGTTGATAAAAATAAAAGAATACGAAATTTAATTCCAAATTGAATGGGGAATAATTTCTTGTGCTTGAGGTGTGCTTGAGGTGACCTCAAGCACACCTCAAGCACAATTTCATAAAAATAAAAGAATAAGAAATTTAATTCCAAATTGAATGGGGAATAATTTCTTGTGCTTGAGGTGTGCTTAAGGTGACCTCAAGCACATCTCAAGCACAATTTGATAAAAATAAAAGAATACGAAATTTAATTCCAAATTGAATGGGGAATAATTTCTTGTGCTTGAGGTGTACTTGAGGTCACCTCAAGCACAAGTTGATAAAAATAAAAGAATAAGAAATTGAATACCAAATTGAATGGGGAATAATTTCTTGTGCTTGAAGTGTGCTTGAGGTCACCTCAAGCACACCTGAAGCACAATTTCATAAAAGTAAAATTATGTTGCACAGGTTGTTGACACTTCCAACCTATACCAGCTGTTGAGAAAATTAGCTGGCACCATAATTTGTTTTGTCCCGCGTCAATTTGAAATTCAAGTTTTTGTTATACATGCTCTCATGCTCAAGTTTGCAAACATGTAGATCATGAGCAGGAGCTTTTCGTTTGAGGAATTAAACACTTTGTATGCGGGCCGGTGTCTAAGTTTTATACAAAAAGATTTTGGCTTTGTTTTCCTTGGACTGTGAACCCTAGGCTTCAAAATTCTTTTTTGGCACACTTGTGTATGTGAGTGATGTGTTTGTAAACACATACACATGAGATTTCTATGCAGCTCCTATGGTACTTTTGCATTGATTATAAACACATATACTTAAGTTTTGCAAGTGATTTACAGCCCCTATTTTACTCTTGCATTGTTTTGTCATTGCTTTGTATTGTTTATAATCACATGCACTTGAGTTCTGTGAGTTTTGTGCAGCCCCTATTTCACTCTTGCATTGTTTTGTCATTGCTTTTCATTAGTATTAAGATAGGAGGTATAGTAAGGGGTCCACTTGTTTCATGTATTGCATTCACAAAATATTTTGAATCCAATTTTCTCACACCCAAAAAGTGATATGGAATTTAATAGAAGTGGTTTCATATTTTTTTAAACATTTTTGGATTACTTATGAATTTCCAAAGGCGCTAGGTTATAGGTTTGTATTTACGACTCTAGGTCTTGTATGAACCATTCACTTGCAGTTCTTGGAAAAAAAATGTTGTATTTATAATAAACATAGGGTATAAAGAATGAACACCCAAAAAAATTTGAACTAAAATATAGGGTATATGAAATAGGCAAGTTTTAGAAATTTAGGTAAAAAAAGCCCCCCATAAATTACAAAAACTTACCTAAATAGCCTACACATAATAGGGGCTTGTTCGCACGTGAACAACAGAGTTCCTAAATAGTGCACCCCCCGAGTGCATTTCACTGCGCTGCTTCTTGTGACGGAGGGAAGTGACTGAAGCTAGGTTGCCTGACTTCATGAATTGCAGGTCAACGTCGGAGAATTATTCCGAGGTAGACAAGGCAGCAGTTAAGCTAGCATTGGAGTCATCGACTTCGGTTTGAGCGTGCTCAAAATCTGTAAACCACCTTTGTTTGTTTAGCAAGCGCCGTGTCAATTGACAATGACAGAGGAGGCGCCCCGAACGTCGTACGAGGAATTGAGGCAGCGCAACGTGGAGAGGAACGAGTCCTTCATGCGTAGTCTGGGTCTACTGCCTTCGAGGTGAATTTCTGACTTCATGTTCTCTTGATTAGCTTATAGGAAGTACACGGTTTTTGCTGCACCGTTCTCTTCGAATGAGAAGCACAGTGGCTTACATTTCAAATTATACTCTTGGTGAAGCTGAATTGGAATGAAGTTGTAAACAGTAGCACGAGAATGGAAGTGTACATGTCGTTGGATTCCAATGTTTTCACAAGTGCGTCTGATGACCGTTTTCAACGCTTCCGCTGAGAACTTGGCTAAGTGAACCGACTGTAAGTGAAGTCCAAAATGTGGGAATGTGGAGGACGACGGATGACTCAAGATTCAAGCGACACCGTGGAATTTAATTATGGAACGTCAATAGGAAGATTCAGGTGGACGGTTCCAAGTTTATCCTTGTGGACCTCACTATGCAGCCGCCTTTATCTTCATGCAAACATGATCGCTGGCATGTGCAAAGAACCGAAATAGACATGAGGTGTCATTCTATGAGAGAGGCTGGACCTTCGGTAATTTTTGAGTCCACTTTAATACAATGCGAATTCAGCACTTTTTAGAGATACATTGGGAGGCACAACCGACTTTGTGGCGGAATCTCCGGACAAGACAAGCGCGCATTCAATGTCGAAGTCTGCGTGGTAGCGTAGGTCTATTAAAAGGGTGTTGTAGGGAACTTACCTCTGCTTCACCTTCACTGCGTGGACTTGTTGTAAGCAGGTGTGGTGAAGAATACGGAAAGGAGAACTCTCCTGGGCAGAAGAAGCTCAAGAACGTCGGTGCTGTGCAGGGAGAGCGTCGTCGCAGTGAGAGGCTGTTAGTGAAACCCCGAATTCCATGTGAGGGTGGACGTCCTGAAACAATTGAAGAAATCGAACCCGTCGCTGCGATTCAAGTGGCATACATAAAGGTGAACTTCACGTTTATTTCAGTATTTGCCTCATGGTACTAACGCAAGTACGACGTCCTTTTTTCTGTTCGTCTGTTACGTTCATTTCTCTGGAAGTATGAGAAAACCATGTCGTTTACCATTTTTTGTAAACGTCCATTATAGTACGTGAACAGTGTTTGTACGTTATAATTAATGTCGCCAAGGGAATATGTGTAGTGCATTCGTTCTGAACTGGAAAGTCCGTCTCAGTTTTAGGTACGCACTTCTGTGAGTATTTTAATATGGTGTTGGGTAGCGCATTCCGAATTTGTGAAGGACCAGGGCATTGAGAGCAAGGGAAGTAAAGGTGGCTACACCTCGAATGACTCCGCGGACAGCATTCACTAGTAGAAACCCCCGTTTAAAGTGACAAGGCCTAATTTTTCTTGACAAATTTTGCTAAGCATCAAAAGTAACAACCCATGTTTTTATGTCAACATTGATGTTGTGTTGAACGTTTTTGTTGACATAAAAACATGGGTTGTTACTTTTGATGCCTAGCAAAATCCGTCAAGAAAAATTGGCCTTGTCACATTAAACGGGGGTTTCTACTAGTGATTTACGGAGTGCAATTCGACATGAAAGCGGGGAGTGCGAACTGCGTAGACGAGAATGTGATTAGTGCTGTGAGTGCTGAGGTCGGGACGAAATTACCAGTCCCGCTACAGTTGCGCCGTGAAGAAGTCAGGGACAAATTCCCGATGGTGAACGTGTTGTCCAGTGAAGGAGGTGGAAGTCAGGTACCACTGACGACCTCAGTGGCACCTAACACGGACTTCGCATCTGTTTTCGGCGCTCATCTGCAAGGATTTCTTCTGCAGGCTTTAATGCATACAACGTTTGCGTTATCAGGTCTGCCAGGGTCTATGACGCCGAACTTGCAGGACCAATCGACGTGCAAGCAACTAGTGTGCATGGAAGGAGAGAGTGTAGAGAAAACTTGGAGTGAGAGGACATATAACATTGTCAAAGCCAGGCGGCGAAGGGAGATAGGAATGACGAGGACTTCGGCTGGAGAAGGGTCGGACTCACAGAAGGAGTTCGAAATTCCGGAAAATGAAACCCCACAGTAGAGAGCAGTTAGGACACGGAGGTTGAATCGTCATCGGAAGAAGAGGGCAGCTGATCTCACAAACAATCGAAGGGCTTTCAAGAAACGTCCCTACGTTATCCATGTGGATGGCATGGCGAAAGCACGAGGTATCCACGAGCATGTGTGGCGAGCAGCTCTGCGGGGTCAGTGTAGTCGCCTAGACCCGACAATGGATAACATCAATCATCACCCAAAGTCAGTTGTTGACAGCATCTGGCATGCCCTTGAGAAGGAGTGGGAATTTGAAGGTTTCGCACATAGAGCAAGAGAAATATTTGAGAGGTCCGCGACCAAGTTCATGAGGAATCGCAAAAGTCAAAAAATACAAAAGTCAAAAAATGGTGGATGGTTTCAAACCTGATGACGTCAACGGCAAATTCTGGTCCAAAATAATGGATTTGAAGAAAGGAGGAGGGAAGTCCATTACGTCCGCACATCGTGAGGACAGCGGAGATGACAAGGAGCGTGATGGTCCTGCGAATTCGGTTCACGGCAACTTCGAGTCCTCAGTGGATCAGGATCGGAGGTCAATAAGAAGTTGTTGAGGTGAAGGAGAATGAAGTGAGGTAGTTCGAATTGCTTTGAATGTGCTCCTTATCCTGTCAGCCGTATATGTGACGTGCACCATGTGTTCGTAGTTAGAGACGGGTGCAGTGATCCAAGATGTTTAAGGAGCTCGATTTTTTTTCATTTTAGGAAGTTTTATTTTGTACTACATGTCATCGTATTGGGGTAGAGTATTTGGGAAGTGGTTGATCTAGTTTCCAGTTCTCCAAGTATTCTCTTGAACATGGCAGGTCACAAAAAAATTGACGTGGCCCTCTACACTGAAGACTCCAGAGTCGGGAAAGGCAGAAGTTCCAGTTCAGGACGAGGATGTTGATGACCGGATATTGAGTTTGCAGAGGGAGCTGCAGAGGCTGCAGAAGTCGCGTGAGGTACGTTTTTCAAAGATTGGAGGCTGTGGATGTAGTTCTTCATATTCATGCACACAGAATAACCTCTAGAATTCGGGTAGGTCTTCATGGTATGTGGAGAGGTGGCCTACAACGCAGCAGTGACTACGTAGGTACATTGGTCGCATGCTTTTGGTTTTCGGCAGAGCAGGTTGAGATTCAGTTGTGAAATCATCATAGGTTTCAGTATGTCGACAGAGAAGTCCCTGAACCCTCCCGTATTTGAAGTGCAATTTGCCAATAACTTCGTGTTTGATGTCGGACGTGGATGCACTTGCAGGTTGGTTTTAGACTGAACGATGGATCTGGTTGCAGCGGAAGCAAGAATGTTGGAGCTAAAACTGCGGAGTTATCCATTGATTCAGGTAAGCGGTGCAAACGGTCTGTGGCTTTCGGTCCTGGAACTGTTGAAAGGGAAGTGGACTCCATGAATTCAATGAGGGGAAGCATTGAATGCGGGTACATTTTTTAGTTTCTGAGGTATCATGCGCAGTTTCAGGAGTCCTTAATGTGAATATGTCGAAAGTTCCAAGACATTGACAATGACGGTTACTATGGGAATGGGGGGAAAAGAATGTGAGGTGTTGAATTGGTACTGAAGCACTGCAGAAATCGGCATAAGCTTTCCATAAATTGGAGGTCACTTTGGAAATCCAGGAGGGCCCCTGTAGTTCCAGCTCTTAAGTGTTGAAGTGAGATCATATGGGATCATGGTGTATGAATTCACATGAAGTAAGAGTAGGTGAGGATGTCAGAGTATGTTAGAATTGTTTTTTTGAGGCGGTTGTGCTTGACGGCTGTATGGAAAAGCGTTAGGGTTTTTGGAATTAGTAGTTGAACCTGAGGTGTTCATGTGTTTAAGTTCTGATCGTACATAGGTCTGACATTGGAGGGGGAGATGTGTTCAATGGTATTTGAATTGGGAACATATGTAGAGCACGGACGACGGGATTCCATAAACAAAAGTAGTTACTATGAGTTCCTGTGTCCTGGTATTGAATATGCCGGGACAATGTTAGGGATGTAATTATTTCAAGGTACTCTGGAGAAAGGAAGTATCCGGTGCAGGAAAACTCCGTTCTATGTATTTAGGGGAATTGTTGGGGACGTTGTAAAGTTTCATGGGAGACGAAGGTGCTACATGGATTTGCATTAAGATGTGACAGAAATATGCATGGGATGTGGGAGGGCTACTGACTCTCAAAATATATCATGCTATTTGATGTTGATTTCGATGAGGGTGCAGGCACTTCTGAGAAGAGAAAACGTTCTTATGTTTGTGGAATGTGATGGTGGCGCAGTGCGTGGGAGGAGTCTGAGAATCCAGTTGCATTGTGATGTTTGTGATAGTTCAATTCGGACTGTGAACTAAGCGCTCGTAATAAAACCTATTCAGTCGTACGAGTGTATGACGGAATAGGTGCCTCAAGTTCACAGTGAAGTAGATGATATTCCATGAGTCTAAGTGGAATAGGTTTGAGTAGTTTATGGTTTCCATGTGGATGCCAGTTTGGAAATGAAGTATACAGTGCTGAATTGGAGGCGGTAGCTAGGAAATTAGTGGTTTTCCTACGCAGCGAAGGCCGTCGCTGGGGATGGAAGGGGTACATGGAATTTCTTGTCTAATTGGGGGGCTTAGATAACGAGAAACAATAAAAGCATGGACGGAGAACTCTTGTGGGAAAATGGACCCAGTGCATATGTACCCTTCCTGAAAAGCTGTAGGGACACTTCGT